>JABUQX010010224.1:7500-61232 GCA_015478945.1 Trachelipus rathkii | reverse complement strand
TTCTCACCTGCACCTCTAACTCTATCCACTCTTATTCAATGATTCGACCCTTCATTCTTTAACTCATAATAATTCTACTCCCACTTCTAGAATTGCCTCTCGTCCCAATCTTTCCGATTTTATTTTCACCGTTGATGGATAGAAATAACTTTTGTGAAATTCAATTTTAAACCCAGCTTCTACAAATTTCCTTCTCCAAAATACCTTCTAACTTTCCTATCTCTTTCGATGGTTCTGTCGCCTCTCCTGTTGACAATATAAAACATCCTTGGCCTTAACATGAACAAAAAATATCTTGGAAACCCTACATCACAACGGTTGAGAGTGGCCTCAAAGAACTGGAAGTTCTGTTTAGACTGTGAGACTTTCCTCCTTTTCTCAGCTGCGCTGCAGCTATACAAAGGTCTCATCCGCCCATGTATGTAGTACTGCTCTCATATCTGGGGTCCTCTGATTTCACCCTGCTTTTGGACAGGGTCGAGTCAAAGGGGCCAAAAGGCTTATAAACTGTTCTGTACTTTCCAGTTCACTCTACCCTCTTTTGAGGCGTGATGCTGGTGCTTTATCTCTATCTTATAGGTAACTGCAGCGGTATGCTCGATATTAAACTTATCACTGCATTAATTACCTTTTTACGAATTTCTTCGTAGCACAAGGGGTGCTGTATCTGCGCACGAGTTTTGTGTTGACATTGATAACTCCAGGCTAGTTTGCTGTGGTGCTTCCTTCTTTCCCACCACCTCTGTTCTGTGGAATTCCTCCCCCATCTTCTGTATTTCCCACTGAATTTAATCTTCACTTTAAACCTGCGTCTGTGCCTTTCATATGCGTAATTTGCGCTAGAGGGTGAACTTTGAGAGTACTACACCCCCTCTCCTTGAATAGGGCCTGCCAGTGAGTGGTGGTGACAACGGTAAAAAAAACTTGAATGGGCAGATATGGGGCAAATGAACTGAATCTCCTATTCCTCCCATCCAAACCATCATTCAGATTATCCCAGAAAATCGTACTTTCTTCAACATTACCCTCAGATGGACCATATGTCGCAACCACACATTTTGACCTTTTCAAACTTAAATTTAACCTTTAGACTTCTAGTACTCACACACACAAAATCTACAATAGCTCTCTACCACAACTCACTCATCAGAATTGAAAATCCTTCTATCCCCCTCTCATTCCTTTCCACAGCAACACAAACACATTTCACACCACACCACTCATTTTCACCGCTTCCTTCATCTTTGTTTCAGTAATAGCGAGCAAATCAAATTTTATCTTTCTAAATACATCCATCACCTCTCTCCTCATCTTCAACATTTATTCCTGACATTTCATATACAGATACGATTCACATTTTAGGATAGAAGGGCGCTTACTTCGATCACGACTTCTCCGAGGCATGCATAGCATTCCTGGCAAAATAAGTGGTAGGCAGCCAACCTAACTACCACCGTCCCATAGTCGCTTCTACGAAATGCAGGACATACGATGTGGGGCAATTTTTTTCTCCCTACACGTATGGATATAAAGGGATAGGATGTCTGTAAGATGTTGTCTAGAAGAGGGTGGATATAAGTATGTGTATATGATATGTTGTCTGAGGATGAGTGTGAATATGAACGCATAACAGAAAGGGGAACCATTAGGCACTGGAATATCATACATACTATTAGCAAATATATATATATATATATATCTGAGAAGAGCATATATATATATATATATATATATATATATATATATATATATATATATATATATATATATATATATATATATATATATATATATATATATATATATATATATATATATATATAATTATTATTATTATTATTATTATTATTATTATTATTATTATTATTATTATTATTTATTATTATTATTATTATTGAGACTTAAGGAATCAAAAATTTTGATCGCTAAAATAATTCGCAAAATGTTCAATTAATCGGCAAAATAATCGGCGAAATTTGCCGATGACGATGACGATGACGATTGAAAAAAATATGCCGATTTTTGCCGATGACGATGACGATGACGATTAATCGTCCCATCACTAATATATATATATATATATATATATATATATATATATATATATATATATATATATAGTGATGACATGATATAGTTATATATATATATATATACATACATATATATATATATATATATATATATATATATATATATATATATATATATTTATATATAGGGTTGTGAAAAATGGTTTTTTAAAAAATTTTTTAAAAACATGTTTTTTTAAAACAAAATGTTTTATTTGTTTTTTTTAAATTACTTCTTTTTATGTATATATTAAAGATGTTTCAAATTATACAGCAGTACCAATACCCCTTCTAGGCCTAAATATTGGCTATTAATATATATATATATATATATATATATATATGTATATAAAAATATAGTTATATATATATATATATATATATATATATATATATATATATATATATATATATATATATATATATATATATATATATATATATATAATTATAAAAAGTATAGTAGGTTATTTTGGGGTGTCAGAGAAATGAGAATGGTAGAAGGTGATTGATTTCTGTGAGGGTAGGCATGTGTAAGTAATACTTTCTTTAAAACACAAGAGTATCCATAAGCATACTAGAGTTGGTGTAGGTAGAGATGGTATCATGAAAAGTATGATTAATTTTGTGTTGGTGAAGAAGGAGATGTTGAAGTATGTGTTGGATGTTAAATCAGTGAGGGGTTTAGGAATGGGATTATCGGATCATTATGTTGTACTATGTAAAATTAAGTTAGTGGGAACTTGGATGAAGAGGAAGGTGATACAGAAGGAAGTGGGTAAAATTAAGAGTGAGAAGTTTAGTGAACAAGGTAATAAGGATAAGTATGTAAGAACGCTGCAAGTAAATCAGTGAATGTGTACAAGTTGAAACTGAATAAATCTGAAGGCAAATTGTAGTGCAAAAGAAGCATGTGGGTGTGCTAAAGTAGGGAAGTAAGAATGATAACAGTGAGTGGTGGGAATGAAGAGGATGCAAGCGGTTAAAAAGTAAAAGAAGCGTGGTTGAATGTACTAAAAGCAAATGATGCTTCAAAGAAAGATGCTTGGAATTATATATAAGGAGGAAAAAGGAATGCTAAAAGATGCATACGTAAGAGATAAAAAGAGGTAAATGAACAGTTTGGAAGGAGGATGAATGGGACATACAAGGGAATAGGAAGCTTTTCTGGAAGGAAGCGCGAAAGGTTAAAAATTAGAATAAGGGGAACCTGCTTAGAATAATGAATAGGGATGGTGTTTTTGTAACTGATGAAATGGCTGTGAGTGGAGTGTGGAAAGAACACTTTGAAAATCTGTATAATATTGGCAGTAATGATGAGGTGATAATGACTGTGTGTGGGTTTGATGGTACAAGAAGGAATAGGTATTTTGGGGATGAGGTTATTAGCAAAGAGGAGGAAATGGGCAGAGCAAGAAAGTTGAAGAATGGAAAATCTGCACATGATGAAATACTGTGAAATGGATCAATAACGAGGCAATATGGTGATTGATTGGATTTAGTTGTGCAACAAAGCGCTTATGGAGGGTATAGTTCCAAGGGATTGGAGGAGAGCAGTAATAGTACCCTTATATAAGGGTAAGGGAGATAAAGGGAACTGTAGAAATTATAGGGTATTTAGTTTATTGAGTGTTGTAGGGAAGCCGAGTGACTGAAGGACTGATTGGTGAAGAACAAGGTGCGTTTAGGAGTAGTAGAGGATGTGTGGATCAAATCTTTTACATTGAGCAAATAATAGAGAAAATGAGGAGAGGAAGAATAAATTGTGTTTAGGATTTTTATGATTTGCAACAGGGGTATATGATAGGGTAATAGGAAGGTCTATGGCAGGTGTTAGTGATAGATAGTGCTGGTGATAGGCTTCTGAATGAACTGCAAGTATGTATGATCAGCATTTAAGTCTTCAACTGTCAGTGCTCTCCCAGGGTTGTGTTATGTCTCCTTGGTTATTCAATTTGTATATGGATGGGGTCTTGAAAGAAGGTGGGTATGACAGGAAATGGTGTTAGAATGATGGAGATGAATGGAGGGTGCCCTACCTATTATATGCGGATGATTTGGTTTTGTGTGGCGAATCTGAAGAGTTTGAGAGGATTGGTAGAGAGATTTGGCAGGGTGTGTAAAAGGAGGGGTTTGAAAGTAAGGTTATGGTTGTGAGTGAGGACAGTCCTCAGTGTGAAGTTATGTTAGATGGTGAGCAGCTGGAACAAAGTGTCTGAGTTTAAATATTTAGGGTATTTGTTGGATGAGAAGGGAACGAATGATGCAGAGTTTAGTAGGAAAGTTGTGAATGGCAGGAAGGTGGCTGTGCAATTAAATCATAGAATGTAAAGGACTAAGTCTTTAGTGCGCTAGGTCTTACATGACGGTATGTAGCTGTGTTATTGCATAGCAGTGAGACTATGGTCTGGAATAAGAAGTATAGATCTAAAGTTCAATGTGTTCAGATGGACAATCTTAGGGGCATGCTAGGTGTGAGAAGAATTGATAAAATGAGGAATGAACATATTAGAGAGTTGTGTGGTGTGAAGAAAGGGGTAAATGAGAGAATAAATGAAAGTATGTTGAGATGGTTTGGTCATGTGAAAGGATGAATACAGTCGGTTTAAGCAGATGTATAGTGGCGAGTGTGTTGAAAAACGGATCGGCTGGGAGATCAAAGAAAAGTGGATTGAGTCAGTAAACGAATGTCTGAAGGAGAGAAATGAGTTTGGCAGTGGCGAGAAAGGTGTATAATAAGAGAGAATGGCGGGGTTTTTGTGAGGGGGTATGGTTGTGGCCCACCTGGGCCAAAGGGATGAACCCTTACACTGACGACTTCACAGTGAGGGTCCGCTGCAGTCCCGTGAAGCCATGGGGTGGATTTTCTCTGACCGCGACGAAGCCTTACTTACCCACGGTGCCAGAGTGGTAAGGCCGGGTTTCTTCTCGACTCTCTTTCTTTTTTACCAATATCTCCTTCACTGCTTCTTCCGACGCTCTTTGCTACGCAACCCGACCAAATCAGTCCTGTATAAAAGTGCTGCAGATTTAAAGTATATATATATATTATATTATTATATATATATATATTATTATTACATATATATATATATTATTATTATATATATTATTACATATTATTATTATGGGAAGGAGATACTGACTGTGTGATCCATGAAGCCAATTATAATTCGCTAGTTTGATTTTTGTAATAAGTTTATATTGGGAAATGTTTTTTATAATACAGTCTGACGTTTGTAACCATTTTTGATCCAGCCTGTATTAGTCACAATCTTATCTATATTTATATATATATATATATATATATATTTGTCGATACTATACCAGTTTTTCTTTCCTTCTAGTATACCTTGACATAAGTATATATTGTATATTTTAAAAGTAAAAAACTAATAAAAACATAGCAGAAGCACAGAGGTTATATCCATAGTAGTGCTCACATATCACACCTTGAAGAAATTGTAAAGCATATTTAGCTGGTTTCAAGGTTAGTGATATAATTTATCACCTTATTTAAGCTTATGATTATAATTTTAATAAGGAACTTGTATTAATATTCTAGATAGTAAACTTGAATTTGTTACAGTTTACTGTCTTGCTGTGAAATTCATTGACATCATTTGTTCCCCATACAAGAAACCCCTATTGGATTACCAGGGTATGTTTCTTGATAGAATAAATATATGTGACTTTCTTTAACTGTCAAATATGCAAATATAAATTATGGTGTAAATACCAATCATTGTTTATATTTGACAGGGTTCTTATGCCGGGATACATTCGTATGCAGGGATTCATACTTGAATCCATCATCTTCTAATTGTGTGCTGATCTTTTCGAAACCTGTCCTGAATCCGTCGTCTGTTTTCTAAGACTGGGATTCATCCTGAATCCTTCAAGACATTCCATTGCTGGGATTCATCCTGAATCCTTCTTCTAATTTTGGACTAAGATCCTGAATTCTTCTTCTTGGTGCGATTATAAGGCTGAGATTCATCCCGATTCTTTCTTCGTGGAGTTGTTTCGAGGTTTTGATTCTTCCTGAATCTTGCCTCGTGCCAATTGTCGCGTCGGGATTCATCCTGAGTCTTTTCCCTTCATCGTATCCTATCATAGTAGTGATCATCCTAAATCCTACTTGTCAACTTGGAACCATTCCCCAGTCAAATTCAGTTAAGTCATCATCTATTCACAATTGTTGAGTCTGGATTTCTTATTCCCTTGATTTTTATGCATGAGCAATATTTGGAAGCGTTCGGTTTCCACTCTCGTATCTGATCCTAGAGCTGTCTGTGCTCGTGTACATATTTTACACATTGGAACCTTTAACTTTTACTCCAACGTGTATTAATTGACTATATTAAATCATAATCTTTTATTCATATGTTGTTGGTGTAGGACTGTGATATTAACTTTTGTCAGACCTCCCACCATATATTCTGAGCGATTTTAGTAAAGATAAAACTTTTTTATGGAGTGTCACTATCCTTCATATTGATGCTTTATTGATATTATTACTCTTAATCTTCGAGACCTCTATCGGGTTAACCTTCGAGAAAGCTCCGGGAAACGAGCTAAATAATCTACATCTTTCTTTAGATAAAAAACTTAGATTGTTATAAATTTTTATATGTTATCAAAGTGACAATCCTCTTCGAATAGTCATTCAAGTCAGCAGGCCTACGGAGTCCTAAAGACTAACTTCCTCCGTTACGGAGATAGCCTAACCTGCTCCATAAACCCTGATGGTGTCAGGTGGTTGCTGTGCTTACTAGACATTCGAACCCCTATTTTGAACATCACACAAACCTAACATCTACGTAATTTTCCATAAATTGACCTTCGCAATCTTCAATTCGAACTTCATATTTCCAAGAAAGAGCGGAGAGAGGGTACTCACCGTCGGGTACACTCCTATGCTGATCCCAGGCCAGATTTCCTCCAGCCACATAAATAAATCAGTGCTAATAGGATTTCTGAGTGAGTTCTCTGGTATGAGGCACTAGGATTGTGACCGTCATTACTGTCATATTTATTTTCTTTTGAAAATCATCGATTCTCTCTCTAGTTCTTTTCAAAGAGACTGGTACTTATATTGACAGATCAGAGTTAGTTAGTAATAACCTTCCAATACTTAATTCTTTTGAAACTTACAAAAGAAAATGTCAGAAAAACTTCAACCAAAAGACTTGGATATAAGCAAAGGTGCTGATAGCCAAGAGGATTTTTGGACTACGATCCAAATCCTGCAGCTGCTGCTTTAGATCCACGCTAGATCAGCATCTGCGTGTTGATCATGTAATAAAGATAATGTAGAAATGAATGAAGGAATGAATGTGGAAAATAAAGACAGGGTAGCTGTTGCCAACTCTGACATACCCTTAGTTACCAATTCTGACTTATCTTTAGCTCCCAACTCTGACAAACCTTTCACTGAGACCCAAATGAGTACCTTATTGACTAAACTCAATAAGCAGGTGATAAGTGAAAGGCAATTGGCTCAAGTAAATGATACAGTCAGTAAGGTTGAACACAGAACGTTCCATGATCAAGGTCAAGGTATTCCACCTAACTTCGATTCCCATCATGTGCATATGCCTAAAAATACTACTACTTTCTATGATCGTGAGTATAAACCTTCCTTAGTTTCCCAATTTCACCACGATCAAAACCTTTTCTACATAATCCACCCAGTTATGAAAATCCTAGAAATCAAATTTTTTCTTAATCTTCATTCAAATCCTATTCTTCATCATAATCCTAATCTTATTCCTAATCCTAACCTTATTCCTAATTCTAATCTTATTCCTAATCCTAATCTTATGCCTACTCATAATTTTCTTCCTAAACCTCAACATCTTACTAATCCCAATCTTCGTCATGATTCTATACCCCCAGTAAATTACTTCACCCAACTTAGTCTCTCTTTAGAACTTCCGATATGGGCAGAGACAATAGAGATTCTCTATCCCCTATCAATAGAGGAGAGGCGGACTTTTCTGGAAAGTATAATAAATTACTACAGCCTCAACGAGAACAATCAATATCCGGAGCAACAGATGTTTTCGACTGATTCTCAGTCGCATTCTGGTTGTATTCCACAAGGATATTCCCAACGACTGCCTATGCGTCGTATTCCTGACGACGATGAACCTTCAATGTATTCAGGACCACACATGAAAAAGAGACTCGACATGCTGGAGGAAGCCATTGTGCTTCTTACTCAGTTACTCAAGAACTCTCAGAAGCTAAAGGTCGTGGATCCTGGTAAGTTTAAATACGAGTCGGAACAGGATCTCTTAGTCTACCTGGCTGATTTTGAGGCTTATTGTAGTTTACACTACCCGAATGCCCATCACCAATGGTTAAGACTGCTTGGTCGACAGCTAGAAGGCAAATTTTTGAATATATACCGAGAAATCATCAAAGATAACTGTGAATACTTCTCTGTACGGGATAATCTTGTGTGTTGGTATCGTGATGAAGAATGAAAGAAAAAAGAATACAGAATACAGAAGTATCATGCCGCTCACCGATACCCTAATGAGAGCATCAAAATGTTTGCACTTCGGTTAGAGCGCCTAGCTAGTCCAGCATATCCTGGATACGATATGAGAGATCATGATTCCCTTAGAATAGCTTTCCTCTGTAGTTTACCTCCATATATTGAAACATTATTTCCTTGCAAGTTTACTCAAGCTTGGGTAAATATTTTGCTTAACTTTCCACCAACTGATAGGATCATGATTTTTATTTTATCGTTTTTCTTGGTGATAGTTTTCAATCATTTGCACATCTTTTGGTAATGCGTATGTTTCTTCATCACTACTGGGTTGTAGAAATTCTTCCAGTGAATCTGTTATTGATTTACTTGTAGAAGGTGTTGGTTCTGTAGATTTTTTTTTTTTTCCTTTTAATGAGTGGCGAATTAATAGGCTGTTCGGATTGAAGTTTTTAAACTGCAACACAAAGTGACGATTTAACTTGTTCTTCTAATATTGTTACATAAATACTTGCCTTTATAACAGGGATCTAAGTAAGTTGCAATAGTATGAACGTTCTTAACTTCCACAGAACCAAAGCGTTTTTATAGCTATAGTTTTATTACATCTTTCATTCTTTTAAACTGTCATCATTTTCATTTGAAGATGGTTCAAAATGCTTCCTTAGCGTTGAGATTAATGGTATTACATCGGAGACAAGTTGTAGAGGCCATGATTTTTTTGGTAATTTCTTCAAACTGTTTCAATAGCTTAATGCAGTGTGATAGGTCATTTTCCACTTTAGTAAGATATTAACTTTGAAATACTAACTGGCGTACAAAGCAAGAGGTTCTTTGAGCAATACAATTCTTTCCATATGTTGACTCAAATTATTATGAACTTCATGCTGTGAGATAGTGAGTTATCAATACACAGTTGAGTCGATAAGTCCCATGTCTCATTTAAAGTTTTCGTTCAGATTCTTTATCAAATCTCGACAATAAATATCCGCGCAACATCCGCAGAGTAAAGTGCAGATGACGATCTCTAATAATGTGCGGATGTTTCGCGGATGCGGATGTTACCTGCATCACTAGTATGGATATGACAAGATGCCAGATCCTTCTAGAGAGACTCCACTTGTTAATCAGACAAGTTTTAAGTAGAATATGTAAGATGTAGCGGAAGTCGAAAAGTTCCGGTTCTGGCCGGAACTTTTCCAAGGTTCCGGAAAGTTCCGGTTCCAGCCGGAACCAAAAATTCTGGTTCCGGTACATCCCTAATAAATATATTGTAGTGAATTTGAGGGTTTTTTATTATTATTATTGCTTATGGTCATTTTTTATTTATTTTTCATCATTTTAGTGTTAGGTTAATTATCAAATATTTCATGCCTCTATTTATCTTGTAAATTTAAAGAGTAGGTTAAATTATTAACAATACTTGAAGTGAGGGCATGGAAGTGTAAAGCCTCGATTAAACAGAGCAAGAGTGCTGAGGGAGTAAAACAAAGTAGAAGCCGCAGAAAAGAACCGTGAGAGGTCAAGTTTCCACTCCTCTGGGTAAGTGTGAAACTAGTGGACGCGTTTTATTAAGAGTTAGGTTAGATAATGGGGCTAATGAGTGTACTTGTTTGTTCGCAGGTGGAGCATTTTCCGGGACCTTCTTAGAGCATTTATGGGATTCCTGAATTAATAAAGGATTTCTCAAACAACTATTAAGCGACTTCTTAGGAAGATCATTAGGGGCTTCTTCTAAAATTATTGAAGGAAGCTCGCGAACCAAAAACTGTTCCAAATATCGAAGGAACGAGTGCGTGTATTAGCACCTAACTTCCGCGGAAATTGCCGCGGAATCAGGAACATTGGAATCCATCCCACAACTAGGCAACGAGAATACAGCAGAGTTATTGCGAATCCTGCAATATTAAAAAAAATATACCGGCAATATCGCAGTGGGTCGTGCACCATAGGGGACGCTTTGGGTGGGCATTGCAGGGGTATCACTGGCACTCCCTTATTATTCGTTATCGCTCTTTTAGCGCATGATTTCCCGCACATTAGCGGTTCTTATGTTGAAGTTGACATCTGTTAGTGAATTGGAATTATAGTCTTAAATTGTATTTGTTTCTTATTTTCCCCAGTGGTGTTGAGGTCTGGTTGTAAGAGGCGTGATCGTGGTAAAGGGAACATTATTTAGCGACTTACCGTGTTAGTAAACTATCCGGCGGCCACCGCCGTGAAGGCCATTTAATAAGAGTGCCCTGCCCAGGAGACAGGCACTGCCGATCGAGTGGTTTTCACCGAGTCAGTGGCAACGGTCTGCGTTTAGATCCACGGGACATCCTCGAGAGCTGTTCTGCCAGGGAGACAGGTGCCAGCCGGTTGCGAATTCACCGAGTCAGTGGCCTGGTCCGACGTTTAGTCCACGGGACATCCTCGAGAGGTCGCCCGGTCAGGAGACAGGTGGCGGATGAGTTTAGCAGGAGTGAGGACCCACGCCGAGTTCATCGGAGTCGGGAATGGACGGGAAGGGAAATCTTAGGGGACAGTCGGGAACGGGAAGGGAACGGGCTAAACCCACGTCCGTTTTAGAGGAGTCGGGCGGTAGGAAAAATCCACCGAGGTGCTTCACTCGCGTAGGGATCGAAGTCGGGAAAACGGGAGAGGGCGGGAACAGGTTAATCTGTCAAGGGCTGGGGTTAAACGGGAGCATAGTCACCGCGGGCCAGCGAACATAATCCGATACTATATCAGATCGAACCCAGTGATAGCTGTAACGGGTGGCGAGAGTAACACGTTGGAGCTTCACCAACCAGCTAAGGGAGGCTTAGAAACCTCCGCCTCGTCATCCACGGCAGCTGTGAAGGTTGCTTTGTGTCGGATTCGCCACATAGTACTTTTCCGGCATCCCAAAGTATTGTTTGCTGGCGGCGTCGCGGTGTGTAAATTAAGGGTGACGTGACTGGTTTTGTTTAAATCGGGATGGACGGAAGCGCGTGTTTGCTCCAGGGAAACAGGTTTGCTTGGTATTCCGGGATGCCCTCTTCTCAGGTTGCTGAGACGTTGCATACGGTGATGAATGGGTTGTGGAAGTTGCTGGACAAGGGAAGGATCGATCTGGACGATTTGCGAAGTATCGATCGAAAAATGAATAGGGTTGGGGTAAGGCTTGAGCGGGAGTTAGAGCGGCGAACGAGTAGGTGGGGTGTTATTATGGGAATGAGGAAACCCAGACGACGATTAGGCAGGTGAGTTGGGTTTCGGACATTATGGTCCCGGATGTTGAGCAGAAGGAGGCGAGCGTTCAGGTGTCGACCATGAAGGAGAATTGGAGGACGATTGAGCGGAGGGAAGCAGGTACCCAAGTAGCGGACCTGAATGATGATTTGGACTGCACTAACCAAAGGGATATCAGTGTCCAGACTTTAACCAGGGAGGAAGTTAGGGAGATGGTTGAACGGGCGGACGCGACCACTCAAGTGACGGATTCGGATGGCGATCCGGACGAGATCGAACTGAGCGACATGGCTACGCAGGTGGAGAAGCCATGGAGGGAATTGGAGTTGACTGCTCCGCTTCGCGAAATTGAACAAAGGGAAGTGGGAATTCAGGTAATTTTGGGGGATGAGAGTTTCAAGGTGGCACGTTTGTTGGTTGAAAACACGCTGGAAGAGAGATTGTCACATATTGAGCGTTCACTGGCCCAGATGGCCGAGTCGTTATCTGAACAGGGTGAAGTGGTGAAGAGCTTGAAAGCGGGATGTTGTGGGGGAAATGTGACCCAAGTTGTGAAAAATGGGAGTATGTATAAGGGTGATTATCAGAATGGGGGACAGTCGTTGGGGGAGCCGATACAAGCCGGGACAGCAACGGAAATTTTGCAGAGGGGTCAAGGGGATGGTCGGAGACGTAGTAGTGCTAGTGAAAGGAAGAGTGCGAGCGGAAGTGGCGGTCAGAGAGGGCGTGAGAGGGCCAGAATGGGTTCGTGGGGCTCATTTGGGAGTAGTCAGAGGACAAATAGGGGTGTTTTTTCTTCTAGAAGAATAACGTGTTTTTACTGTGGTACTGTAATGGGCCCGCTGCCATTGCATTCTTTTTCCCCTTTCCAGGTGATGTCCCGTCTCAAGTGAGAGTGCGGAAGGTTGAAGAGGTGCACGCGAGACAGTGGAAGGCTTAAAGGAGAGAATCTTATACTTGTCTGGTGGAGCAAAAACTCAATTAGCC
Source organism: Trachelipus rathkii (assembly GCA_015478945.1). Taxonomy (NCBI): domain Eukaryota; kingdom Metazoa; phylum Arthropoda; class Malacostraca; order Isopoda; family Trachelipodidae; genus Trachelipus; species Trachelipus rathkii. The sequence goes on along the minus strand of JABUQX010010224.1, from coordinate 48,449 downwards.
GTAAAAGCTAAGTAAAGGGTCTATGTGTATTTTGGTATATATATATATATAAATATATATATATATATTAAAATATGCATGCCCACATTTTGGTTGTAGATATTTATTATTTCCCTTCCATTCCAGATAGGTGAAATTGAAACCAAATTGGTTAAACAAAAATAAAAGTGAAGATTCTGCTTCATAAAATAATTTATAAATTGAAGTAGTTAATTTATTCTGCTACTCAGAGGTACCAAAATATTCTGTACCATCTTTTTTGATTATTCTTCAACTTGAAGATCTTAGATTAAACGATTCCCCACATTAGGGTACGTCTTCTTTTAGTGTACCCTGTTTTATAAGTTTATATTGTGATATTCTGCTCAATAGCGTTAATTATTTGTCTGATTTGCTATAATTGCGTTAAATTTTTGATAACTGCAATTTTGCAGGGATCAAATCTCGGAGTTATTCATCCGGCCTTGAGTCTTTATCTAGCCGGTCTTTCGCCATCTAGCCATTATTCACGTGCGGCTTAACAATTGTCGGAACTATAGTCGAAGTTGTGGGCTATATCATTGATGCTGCCGCTTTACGTGACGCTTATTATACCAGAGGGTCGAATAGCTGCAGATAGCCAAGTTATGTTTCATTCATTGTTGATTGATCTGCAGTAGTGAATATATTCGATACGCATAGATTATTGCAGTCACTAATTATTAGCGGGATTACTTACTTGCATATATTTTGATGCGTCTGTAAACAAAAACAATTGTGTAAACCCTTATATTTCCCGTGTCTTTGTATTATTTTGCATATGCATACATTCATTTGTATATGTACATTAGCCCACGTGAAACTAAGAAGTCTTGCTTTTATTACTTTATGTTGATACTCTCCATTTGGATAATTTGTCTATATATGTTGATACTTTCAATTTGAATAATTTATCTATATTTAAAACTTATATTTAATCTAACTGAATATTAATTGCTTTATAAACGAATAATAATTATTGTATATTCCGATATTTCGTAATATACTTTCTCTGTATTACTTCAATTACGCCTATATTTATATATATATAGGCATATTTTTTGTGGTTCGGGTTAATAATCATTAACACGACAATTACCGTATTCTGCCCTTCTGAAGTTGTGCGACTTATATTTTCGAATAATTTATACTCTGTTGGCTATCTTCGCGAGAATATTGATCGTTCTTGTAATTCAATTTTATTACCTCTACGATCCCGTCAGCGTCGATTAGCCACTATATTTATATAAACTATATTATTGGTTAACTTAATTAATTCTTTAACAGTATTATATTATATTTTTTTATTTCGGAGCTGTATGGTGCAAAGCACAAATCTGTAAATATAGACTTTTTTTAAATTATATATTTTTATATGAACTTGTGTGTCTGCGTTTTATTTAATAGATAGTCTCCTTAGTAACACAGAGTATCCAGAGATCCTTCCTTCTTTTTCATTTTATTCTACAAAAGAGTTACGCAACGGCTGGGCTGGGGCTTTCTTGCTGATCAGTCGATCAACCTCTTTCCTATTAGCTTTCTGCGCTTAGGGTTTTCTTTCTCTTTTTCGACTATTGGCAGGGTTTGCCCCCTCTTCGCCGTAACAGTACAATAGGGTATGTGAGAGCAGAGTGTAGGTGGCGGTTAGGAGCATGCTTGTTGTGTGGTTCTTTTGATCATTGGGTTAATCGTTGCCCGGATGATATTGAGACTTCTGGGGCATTACACCTTCCCAATACATCTGGGGGGATGGCCACGGGGGGGTCAGTAGATAGGGATCCAATAGAGGTAGAGGAAAGAAATTTGGTTTTGGAGCAGTTGAAACGATTGACAGATGCTCTAGATGAAACACAGAGGCAGTTGAATGAAGAGAAAGCAGAGAGGCGGAGGTTGGCGCATGAGCTAGAAAGCAAATAAGAACGTAAGCCACCAGTTGCGGGGGGACGTTTTTGATTCCCGTTAGAACGAGACAATTATAGTTCTGTTGTCCAGGGAAGTTGATGACCCTAGAGCATCGGAGGTAGTTTGGGCCAATACCATCTACCTAGAGTAAGCTTTGCTGGTCGTGAAGGTGGTGGGATGTATTCTGCCGCTGGAACATCAAGTACGTCATACCAAAGTGCACCCGCACTATCAACTGTGACTACTGCGACTTATACTGCACCAATTTCTACAGTTCCATTAATTGATTTTGGTGGGGTCCCATCTAGTGGTGTAGGCACAGTAAGACCGGACCCTTTGGAGGCTATGCAGGCTCAGTTGACAATGATTACTAAGTCAGTTACTCTGCTGACGCAGTTGCATGCCCGGGCGTTTCGGCCACGCGCCGCACCACCACCGAAGTTTATGCCTGACGATGGACAAGACTTTAATAAATTTCTCGGGAGGTTTGAACGATATTGTGAGTTCACCTACCCAGACCAACATGATGACTGGCTGATAGTTTTCGGGAATTACCTGGGCGGATCATACTTGGATTTGTATCGCCAGTTAACTAAAGACGAAGATTCATATCCTGCTGTAAAGAGTGCTTTAATTACATGGTGGAATCATGAGTCTGAGATGAAGAAGCAAAAGGCCACACAGGAGTTCATGCTGGCTAAGAGGAAGTCTGGAGAAAGTATTAATATGTTTGCGTTACGACTTAAGCAACTGGCTAGTCGAGCGTACCCTGGTATGAACATATGAACACATGACAACTTACGCCGCGCCTTTTTGTATAATATGCCGCTGGATGTGGAACAGAGAATGCGTGATTATATTTTGAATCATGAAGGGCGAACTGGCCAAAGGTTAGGTTTTGATCAGATAGTACGATTGGCCAATGAGCATTACAATGAACTCGGCATAGAACAAGGTAAGGATGAGGTGGAGTCCGAGGTCATCACCATATCTCATGTCACTCCTAAAGATTCTGCACCGAGGAAGAACATATGGAACGAAATTGTGAACCGTTATGCTCCTAGGCAGACTTCTTCACCTAAAGCTCAGAAGACAAGGCAACAGGGAAATGATAACTTTCCAAGAAATCAGCAGAAAGATTCTGGTACTGTTGGAAGGACCCAGGGAAGCCCACAAAATGCTAGGAAAGCTCAAGCCAGTCAGCAAAATACACGAAGATCAGCTAAGCTCTGTCATCATTGTGGCAAGACGAATCATACTATTGATGACTGTTTCCTCTATCAGAACATGTTTGTTCTGTCGAAAGAAAGGACATCAGAGGGAGGAGTGCAGGAAGTTACAACAGAAAAAAGAAAGTAGTCAATCCCCTTCACGGGCGGAAGCACCGGTGTGTCCATATTGTTCTGGGGACTACTTTGGTATAAATTGTCAAAGGCAGGAAGACTCTGCGCGAACTTCGCGGAGACCTTCGCCTAAGCCCCAAAGAAATAATCAGGGGGCCAGGCCAAAAGCAAAACCTTGCACCACTTGTGACAATGTTCACGAACCAGGTGCGTGCAGTGGTGCTCCTTTAAACTCCACAGCCCCGTGACTTTGGATCAGGCCACGGAGCTTCAGGGGCAATTAAATGATCTGAATCCTAATGTTGACAATCCCTTACTTAATGCTGGGGAGGTTAAAGTCCATTTTAGTAATGTGGATAGCCAACCTCTTCATGTCGATGTTCTCATTGTCGGATGTGGGGACCAGATGTTTCATTGTCTTGTTGACAATGGTGCGTGCGTCAGTCTCATTAATTCATCAGTTTTGGAGAGACTTCCCAATATTGTGCGGCGTTCTTCATCGCCAGTTCGAACAATCAGTGGTATTGGTCGCAATGCTGTCCGGGTGACGCAGATGGTCAAACTTGCATCATGGTTACAAGGTTATGAAAGTATTGATAAATTGGTTTTGCTTTATTAGTGTCATAATGATTAGATGATTAGAGAAATGGGTTTCATTTATTTGAAGGTTTAATTTATTTTTATGCTTATTACATGCACACAAATGCATGCCTACTTTTACATTAGGCATTATGTGTGCATGAAGATTTGTTTTTTTTTTTTTTTTATTTGATTTATGCAGTTCTATACTTTTGTTTATTCACATGTTTCAGCATCTTTAGAAATCTTAAAAGTATTTATGTATAAAAAGCTGTCCTGCAGAATATACTCTTGTTAATATTGAACCAATATTGAATCAAAGCTTCTATCAGAGTTTACTTACCATCATTGGAATTTTAACCGAACTTGTAAGGTATGATGATGAAGTTGTTAGAATAATATATGCTTAACTAATGGTTGTTAATATATGAAATTAAAGAATTATATAATGGTTCCTTTTTTTTGTTTATAAAGCAGTTTTATGTCTTCTTTTGTAGGAGATCTTCTCCATTCAAAAAATACATAAAACCCTCGCAGATAATTTGTAAATTACTAGGGTAGGTTTCTTCAGTGTAATTACTTATTATTATTAATGTCAAATAGTCATTTAGTTTTCATAACTTTTGTCATATAGCGAAATCATCAAATCTGTTCATTTAATCATGTATTTTATTAGATTATAATTAATAGTTTTCAAGTTCAATTAATAGTTTAAATATTTACAATTTAGTTAATTTCATGGATGAAAATACCTAATATAGTGTATTTTCTTTTCCAGGTTTTATGTTTTTATGGTTCAGTTTTATTTTATGCCTCGGACCAGTTTTTATGTTTTGGGCCAGTTTTATTTTATAGTCCAATTTTTATGTTCCAGTTATTTTGTGTTCGGCTTTAAATTTATGTTAGCTTTATTTTATGGTTCAGCTTATTTAAATTCGTTCGAGTAGAAACTTCTCAGTTTTGGGCAAACTTTTGTCTTGGGTTTAGTTTTGTTCCGAACAATCCTATCCCTTGGGCTAACTTTTGTTGGAACTGAGAATTTTCGGTCATAGTGGAACCAGCAAGCCGAGTTACAAAGATACCAAAGATAAGTGGGTTTATCAATTCCATTAACATTCTTTACTTTGGTCTATTTATTTGGGAAAGGTTATAATGAATTAGTTTAATTTTAAGGCAAGGTCATTTCAATTCACCGTCATGGTTGGTGGTTAGTTTAATTTTGTTGTCAGAGAGGATTTATGGAATTCTTCCAATTCCTAAAATCAATTAAAGAGTAAAGCCTTTATTGAGTTTATATGAATTAAATAATACAGACTTAATTATCTTTTTGTAAATATTTAGAATTTCTTTACTTTGTTAAATAAAAGTAAGAAGTATTCTTTCTCTTCATTATCCGCTGTCTTAATTATTTATTGTCTTATTTACCTATTTATTGTTTATGTATTTTATTCTGAGGATCGGATAATTACTGGCTTCTTTATATCTTCTACATTCCTTTTGTTCTAACATCTTCAAAGGAATTACATCACCACCGACGTTCTTTACTATTATCCACTTTCCTGTTGTTGTTAATGGTTCAAGTGATCATCGCTATCTTCTTCTTATCTCGGTCTTTCCTCTCGGACGAATATCCGAATGTTGTACGGGTACACGAGCAGTCCCTGTGTCTTACCCGCGTTGGAGTAAAGTTTAGGCTCTGCGCGCTATCCGGTGGCCACGGAGGGGAAATTAGACAGCTTCGCCTGTTCTTCGAGTTAATTTCTTATATCTCACGGATCTTGCATCAAGACTTCTTTCAACGGAAGGCCATTTGGTCTTGAATTAACTTGTTAGGTGGTCAGTCAAACTCTTCGGGGGCATGCACTTGTCAGAAATACTTTCCCTCCATGTTCCTGATTAAGTTCCTGCCTGAATAAAAACCACAAAAGAGCTTGAACACAGACCCTCCCTTACATACAGTTAATTTAAGTGGCGCCCGAACAGGGACTGTTCGGGTTGTGCCAACGTATCTTTTGGAATTCGACATTTCATCTATCCTATAATCTTGAACCTGTTCGGGGGGTGTTTAATTCATCTTTCTGGATTCGATTCATCATCCACCTTGAACCATCTATTCTGTCAAATTTAAGTAAAGGAACTCATGTATATCACCTGTAAATATTCATTGTAAATAGGTCTTCATATGATTGATACTATATTATATACGGCGTGTGTTTTGAATTGACCTTGCTTTGCTCTACTTTTTGAAATAAAATCTTATTGAATTAAAATATTTTAAATAGGAACGTACTAACATAGCTGAACTAATAAGTATTGTTAGGAATTTCGAAACCCTATAAGGTTTCATAAACTAATATTTAAAGCTTTTCTCTGATTCTTGATAAAAAATTTTAAGTTTAATAGTATATTATACGTGTTTCTAGTTCTTAAAGTCTTAAAGCTTTGTCTATATTTATATATTTATATATAAAGAATTTTTACTTAATTTGTTTAAATAATATTTAAAGGTAGTGGACAACATGGCCACTAATATTGACAAGGAAACTCAGGAGCAGCTGGCCCAGTTTGTAGCAACTGAGCTTAGCCCTCCTGAACATCTGGAACCAATACCACCAGTCATAACACCTTCGAGGGATGGGCTTATCCCTGCTAGTCATGTTAACAGTATTATAAACGGATTGACTGACACACTTTTTAATATGCAATCACGACAAGCTCAAGCCTTAGCGACTGAACAGCACAATGTACCAGTACAAAATGCACAAAGCCGTCCTCGACGGAACTCGTGGGATGCGGATGCGGAAAGACGGTTGCGTTCCAGCAAGTATTATGTATCAAATGTTCCAGAATTTAAACCAAAACTTAATGTGGTTGGAAGTATAAACCAAGAAAACAATCCAGAACAAGTAGTTAGTAGTAGTTCTACAGTAGTGGAAACATCGGTGTCACAGGGGGATCGGGTTTGGTCCACTCCTAAGGTGACAACTCAACAAATTTTTACAAGTGATAGATTAGCAAATGATGTAGAAAGGAATCCACCTAATCCTAGTTTTGTTTTTCCACCTCAATCACCTCGACAAGATACTTTGCAACAACAAATTAGTCTAATGATGCAAGCTATTCTGTTACTTACTGAATTGGTTAAAACATCACAAAAAACAAAAGTCTTGGATAGCGGCAAGTATAAATACGAAGCCGATCAAGATTTTGTTCAGTATTTAATACATTTCGAGGCTTATTGCTCTCATAATTATCCGAAATCCCCACAACAATGGTTGAGATACCTAGGAAGACAGTTAGAGGGGGACTTTTTACAATTATATAATTTAATACTTAAGAATGATCGGAATTACTACTCGGTTAAATCTACTTTGGTAAAATGGTATCAACAGAAGGAGAAAAGAAAAGATCAGTACAGACTTAAGGCTTATCACTCGGCCGTATTGACGAAAGGTGAAAGTATTGGAATGTTTGCGTTGCGGCTGGAACAATTAGCCACTAAAGCGTACAACGACTTAGATATGCGCGAGCATACCTCTCTTAGGGAAGCTTTTCTTCTAAGTTTACCACCTTATGTGGAAAAGAAAATTAGGGAGTATTTATTGGAAAACGAAGATGATTCAGACAAATTAATACCATGGGAGAAAGTTGTATCACTGGCAGATAAGTATGATCATGAATACTACAAAGGAAGAGTGGAACTACCAACCCTCTTACCCAACAAAGATTATAAACCAACTGATACGAAGAACAAAACTACCAACATTGATCTCAATGAGACCATAGAGATAGATATTGTAAAACCAAGCTGGGTGGAAGCCTTAAATAACGAGAAAAAGGAGAATACCCAATCTCGTCAATATGAGAATCCGAGATTTAACAATCCAAATAGAAGAAGAAATATTGAATATAGTGGGAATAATGGTGTAAATGCTGTACAGAATAGAAATTTAAACGGATTTAATCAGAATAATCGGAATAATTGGAATCGAGGAAGACAATTCCAGAACTCGAACGGAAATTATAAGTCACAAGCAGATAGAAGTCAATTGTCGTGTGACTATTGCGACATCCCAGGTCACATCATGGATGACTGTTATAAGTTTTTAGGGATATGTTACTACTGTAAAAAGAGGGGACATATCCAAAGTGAATGCCGATCATACAGGTTGAATGTTCAACAGAAATCTCCATCGCAAGATACCGTAAGTGCCCTTTCTGTAAAGGTCCGCACGCAGGGATTAAGTGTCCCACCAGACTTGATAATCGGAGCTCGAATCACCAACAACCAAACAGTAATTCACCCCCTTCCATTCAGCCTCAGGCTCAAGGAGCAATTAGCAAAGCTTTACCAGAAGTTAAAGCAGTTACTATTAGTCATGACACGGGTGACAACCAATATCGTCATAATTCTTTAAACGGATTAGCTCCACAGGAATGAGCCAGCCTGTTGAGAACTCTTTGGAAAATGTAACAGATCTCAACGAAACATATAATAATATAGCGGCTCTTTCGATTGATATATATCAAACCCCAGTGGAAATAACGGAAAAAGAGAATGTAAAAATGACTATAGAAGAAAATTCGGGTGAAGTTAGCCAAGACAACGTAGAAGCAGAACAAATGGGGTTTTTGACCCAAATGGGAGGATTCTTTGAGGAGGATTCACAATCCACAAACTCTGATACCGCCGGTGCAATAGGGGATATGATAGTTGAAATCAACCTATGTCAGGCGGATATAAACCCTTTAATCGTTCACGCCACTATAGGCGACGACCTTGACCCCACATGGTACGAATGTTTAATTGATAGTGGAGCAGGTGTCAGTCTCATCAAAGACTCGATTATCCAACAACTAAAGAATATAAAATTATATCCCTCGGAACAAGTTGGAGTCAGGGCAATACGTGGTTTCGGAAATAAGTCCCATATACCTATAACTCACTATATAAAAACCCCATTAAGATTTCCTGGAGGATTTAGAACCTTGGATGTGGAAATATTTGTTGTACCCCATGAGCACATGAACAACGCCTTAATACTTGGGACTGGTGCCTTGCGGAAGAATGGGTTACAACCTGATCTACAACAGAATGCATTATTTCATATGTATAGAGATGACGATGATTGGGAAGGCACGATTGATGTTGTGGCTGAGGGTGTTCCATCAAAAGAAAATTTGAAAAATCTAGGTGTACCTCGAATCAATACTTTTTCAGTGGTAGGTACTAACATTGAGGAAATTTATATCCTGGAAGATCAGACCTCCAGTAGTGAAATGATTCGGTTAAGAAAGGGAATAAAAGATTTAAACAACAAATATAAATGGCAGAATTTAAGTAGACTCGCTCAGTACAAAACTCGACTATCAATCAAAAATGGTTTGATATGTTTTTCGGCAGCGGGGAGGACAGATGACATGTTGTACGTAATTTCTGTTGATTTTTTGATAAGTATTGTATGTCACTTGCATTTTTCATACGCTCACATAGGTAGAAACAAAATCCTCCAGCTAATATATAAACACCTTTGGCATCCCCGAGTGAACCAGGTTGTCTCAGATGTGGTGCGCTGCTGTCCGATTTGTCAGACACGAAAAACATATTCGACCAACATGACCCCTCCAATGTTAAAAATCCTGGCAGACAGTCCATTTGATCTTTGTGCCATGGATTTATTGCAATTTCCCAGAACCACATCAGGGTATAAATACTGTATGATATTGATCAACCATTTTTCCAAATGGGCAGCTGTGGTCCCTTTGACTGATAAAAATAGCTCCACCGTCTCACAAGCACTTCGGAATCACATTCTTCCATTTCTGCCAAAGTTGCCTTCAAGGATTTTAACTGATAACGGAACGGAATTCACGGCTCAAAACTTCCAAGAAGTCCTGGAAGAATTTCATATTAAACATGTAAGAACCACTCCTCTCCATCCCGCTAGCAATGGCATCTGTGAAAGATTCAATCGAAGCCTTATTCAGATTATAAAATGTTTAGTGAATGAACAACCTCAACAATGGGACGAAGAGTTAGCTTCTTCCGTCCTTATCTACAACAACACTAGGCATAGTGCTTTACAAATGTCACCCTCGGAATTTCTTTTGTCAAAAGCCCATACGCAGAACACTCAAAACTTTCCCCAATTTTGGAGTGAGGGGAGTTTAAACTTTAAACCATTTAGAGTAGGACAGATTGTAGCAAAAAAGGTTATTTACACTGGTCATAGTGTCTATCAAAAATTTAAAAATAAATGGGAGGGGCCCTATACCGTCATTGAAGTGAATGATAATCGGGTGACGTATGTCATTCGCCGTAGCCACAACCCAACATCTAAGCCTGAAAAAGTCCACTTTTCTAGACTTCGTGGGTGGATTGACATACCAACGTACTTACGCCGGTTTTTGAATAGACATCGGGGAATTAGAGAAAAGTTTTTTTTTACCGCAGAAGTAGAAGAGGAAGAAGTTGAAGAAGAAACGGAGGAAGAGGAAGAGACCACACTGGATATCACCGTGATGGAAGAAAACCCCCAGAGTACAGACCAAGAGGAGTCAGAAGATGATGAAGATAATGACTTTGAAGGGTTTGGTAATACAAATCCTATATCATTAGATTTGTATATGCGACTACCAAATTTATTAACTGAATTAGAACAACTGAATGAAAAAGTCTTGGAGGAGTCCCGTACTTTATTAATAAACGAATCTTTCTTAATCGACACAGCAGAAGGGGGTAATAATTATAGAACAGAAAAAAGGACACGAATGATTCAGAGTCCTGCATTGTCTGTCATAGCAGAAAAATCCGCTGAAGTTCTGGGTAAGTCTACTGTAAGTGAACCAAATAACACATCCTTTACTAGTATCAATTCTCCCTCGTTGGATTTTAGGGATTTTGACCCTCACAGCCTTCTTACTTAATCGGAATCAACCCCTTCAGATTTTTCAGGTTTTATCACCTTGGACCAAGTAGGGGAGTCAGTGAACCCAAAAACCATACAATTTCATACAATAAATCTGACGGGTACTTCATTATTAGATTGTATGCTCGGAGAAACGGAAGGGCCAAGATATACCCCTCAAAAACAAGATATAGAGATCTCTCCCAATGGAAATATTAATCGGGGGCAGAGAGAGGGTGCTGACTTTTCAGGTTTCAGTGGGCCATTATCTGGGGAAAAACCGTTGAGATTATTAGCATTTAACATGGGAAATTATACTTTATCACCAGTTTCACCTACCTCTGTCAATTCTCCGTCCTACAGTTTTCTAGGAGAGGTAATTAGGAACCCAACTGTCCCGGGGGGAGATGAATTGATGCTTGTTCCAGTGGTTGGAGATCTTTTTGTGGGTATTAGACGTCCGATTACAAGACGAATGGGTCCTGTTGAGGATTTACCTTATATCATGTCAACACCCTTAGAATATAATCAAAGGAACCAAAGGAACAGAGAAGAAGAAAGAGAAATGGATTCTTAGTTGAAGATTAAGATAGTAAGTACGTCAGTACGGAAGGAAAAGGAAGTAAAAAACAAATTTTTGAGAGGGATTTTATCAAGTTTTATTCAGTAAATTATTATCAGTAAATTATAATTTCAGTTCATTCAGTAATTCTTGAATCTTGTTTCAATTAATAAGGTAAGAACCTTCCCTCAAGTTTTGCTCAGTAATTTATCGCTCTGTAATAATGTAAGAACATTCTCTCAAGTTTTATTCAGTAATTGCTTGTTGAACGCACTGTCTTAGAAAATGAAGATTTTCTTTCATAGTTTTTCGTGCATTTGTGCTGTGGTATTTAAAACATATTTAATTTAGTGCTGGAAGAAAAAGACAAAATATTGTTTTCAGTTAGGTAGCGTAATTGTTAAGTAGTTAAGTAATTGTTCATCAGTTAACCAGAAAATATTATAAATGAAATTTTTATAAGATGATAATAATTAAGATATTGAGGAAAATTAAAAATGTGATTTTGCAAAATAATGATTCCAGAAAAATTAAGAAATTTTATGATTCTATCAAGATACTTGTTAACTTAAGATTTGTTTATTTTTTTTTGTCAAAAGTCAAAATATTCCTGAACCCGATGGTGTGTGGTTATGATGGGCTTATCAAGATGTGTCTTACTCATTATAGGATTCATAGGAAGTAGCTATTGCCTTTTAAAAATCACAGGATACACGAAACAAAAATAGCATATAATGAGCCAAAATGTTGAGAATGCCTAGAATAGAAAATAGGGTTATCATTTTGTTTTTTTTTTGGGTTAGATATGAAATTATAAGAAACTATGGAAATATATATAGCTCTTAGATATATACTAGCTTATTTTTCTTATTAGCTTATTAGCTTATTAATTTATTAATTAAAGGCCTATCAATCAGTTTAAATGGCAAAGAAGTAAATCATAAGTATTTTGAAAATGTGCTAAGTGCAGGAATAGGTTAGGGATATAGATAGCTGTCTATCCTTTTCTACCGCCTATCCTATCACATATCTATCCTTCATGTAAGTTTGACTGTACGGCTCTTTTGCCATTTAGAAACGAAAATACAATTAAAGTTCCTTTGTTAAAGTTTTTTTTTATTTAAATGTATTTTTCAAAGTTTTCTAAAACTTTATTTTATGTATATGTTTCGTGCTAAAGAGTAGTAGTTTTTATTGGATTACTTGATAAAACAACATGCTTTTATTTTCTTTGTGATGCCTAAATTGTCTGATTTTTTTGAAAATTTTTTTTGTAGCTTTATAGCGCTTAAATTTGCTTAACAATGAAAAAAATAGTTTGGCTTACTGTAAACGCTACCCTGCAACAGCAATTTTAGCATATCATATGAAGTACTATACTAAATAGTAAAATAGAATTCAGTATTGAAAATACCTCAGGTTCAGCTCAAGTATTATAAGGAAATGTTGTTCGTTCTTTGCTTGAAATTCATTAAATTGAAAATTGAAACTTTTTTTTTTTTTTTTAAATTCATTTCTAAATTCCCTCGGACCTTTCCTAAATATTTGACCTGGGTCTGAGTTTGTTAATGAAAAAGCTTTTTATAACTGGCATTGATCACTGTATTTTATAATTCCAGCAGTTATTCCAGTATGGTTAAGAAATTGTTGATGATCGGGTCGAGCCAGCTGGCTATTTTCGACAAAAATCAACGAACGCTGCTGGAGCAGTATAACTTGCAGCTCGTCACGGATATTAAGTCGGGACGAAAGATACAAGAGTGTCCATCGCGTGTGACTGCCTTAATGTCACCAGACGTGGACTTCCTTGTTATATGGGCTCTGTACTCTCTCGCATGGAAGAAACAAACCATATACAGCGAAGCCTATTCAACAACAGTAATTGCTCCTGTCCCTGACTTTTCTGTAGACGATGTTCCCCAAATCATGGAACAAATTACTACTCATGCAAATAGTTGTAATCCATCGGCTAAGGTGTATCTTATCATCCCCACCATCAAGATATGTACGCCTACAATCAGACTCGGCTTATGCGTACTTGGGGAATTGCCTATGAGAACTTTCTCGAATATCATCCTGAATTGAACCCTTATGCCATGCGGGAACATGCAATCCAATGTTTCAACAAATTTGAGGACATCGGATTTAATAAAAATGTCAAATTTACGTGGCCCAATAAGATCTGTCTAGTAGGAAACCACGTGTTAAATCATTGTTATTGGACTGCTGAGAAGAAACATGAACCGACCAGGACAACTCCACAAGCTGCATTTCTGAAAAGGAAATCTCTCTGTATGAATTCTCCTTTTCTTTCTTATGAACTCCATGTAAACTTCACTTTCTTGATGGCTTTCATGGAAAATTCAAAAAATTCTTCACCATCAAGAACTCTATTGAGGAAACCCCTATCCCACGGAAAATACCCTCCACTGAACCCTCCAATAAACGTTTCTGCACTAGTTCCCCACTCCGCAGACCAATTCCTAATCCTGAAGAAAAAGAAATAAAGATAATTGTTCAAGTTACGAACCACCCTGATGAAGAACAAACCTCCACTTTCCCAAAACGAAAAGTAATTGAAGTTGAAGTTACATCCGAAGAAGTCACTTCTCCTATCCCTATAATTACTTCCCGTCCTAGTACCTCAAGATCTAGAACATCCCTGTCGGAAGAATCCTTGTCAATGGTACATGAATGTACTTCGGATCCCTTTACCCCAGACCCAGAAAATGTACCACCAGAGATTCTCCCTACTATCCCTTTTCCCTCAACAGAAGAAAATGTTCCTTATTTCGATGTCACTTGTCCACCACCTTGGTATAACACTCCCAGTTCTTCCAGAATGTCTGCGATATCCCCTTATTATAATACTTCTCAATATAGTGCTTCAGAAACAAGCCGATATTATTCTTCATTGCCCTATGTTTCCCGCCGTGAAGACATCAGGTCAGGCTTACAAGTCATTATGGCGAAAGTCTCATATAGCCAAATGCCTGAATCCCATAGAGAATGCTTCTTCGATGAACTACATTCCCTAGTAGACGAAGAAAAAAGTGCAGAATTCGGCTTATCCCCATACTAAATAATTAATTAAATGTATAAATCCCTTACTTAAAATTTGTGTTACAAATAATTTCGTACAAACATTGTGATAACTGTATAACGATGTAATAAACAAATAAGTACAATAAAAGAAATGTTTAAAAATACTTCTGTTAATTTATATTATACTCTGTAAATAAATTACTCTTAAAATGGATTTAAAAATAGTTTAATTGAACGCATATTAAATTGCATATCTTTGTTGATAATCATATATTTTAATATGGAAATCTAAAAATATTGTGTAAGACTGATTTATTTATCATGCAAATTATTTATTTTATTATTTGAACAATTTAAATTCTCTTAGTCAATACCTTATTGGTAGGTAATTATATATTAAATAATAATATTAAGAATACTGTATAGACTGATTTATTTATCATTCAGATCATCTTTATTACGCTTTTACGTAGGATTTTTTATTACTCATTTTGTGTTTTGTTTTGTAAATATTTATTTAAATGGATTTAAGTATAGTTTTGTTATAATATTTTTCGAAATTGACCTTGCCTTACTTGCCTTAGTTATCTTAGTTGCCTTATTGAATACCTTAATTATTCAATTAACTAATGACAAATGTTTGTATATATTTAATATTGTTTCATTGTATTTCATGGTAACGGTAAGAAATAATATGTTTGTCATATATTTTTCATATGTATATAGTATATTAATTGGCAATTATGAATGTATATCCTACATCACTCCGCCTAAATCGTTGCCACGTGAAAATCATTATGATTGATTAGTAGCGGGGGCATAGGTTTGGTGCGGGGGGATGTAGGGGGGATCATTTTTCCCCCCACAAAACCCAAATTTATCATGTTACAAGGTTATGAAAGTATTGATAAATTGGTTTTGCTTTATTAGTGTCATAATGATTAGATGATTAGAGAAATGGGTTTCATTTATTTGAAGGTTTAATTTATTTTTATGCTTATTACATGCACACAAATGCATGCCTACTTTTACGTTAGGCATTATGTGTGCATGAAGATTTTTTTTTTTTTTTTTTATTTGATTTATGCAGTTCTATACTTTTGTTTATTCACATGTTTCAGCATCTTTAGAAATCTTTAAAAGTATTTATGTATAAAAAGCTGTCCTGCAGAATATACTCTTGTTAATATTGAACCAATATTGAATCAAAGCTTCTATCAGTTTACTTACCATCATTGGAATTATAACCGAACTTGTAAGGTATGATGATGAAGTTGTTAGAATAATATATGCTTAACTAATGGTTGTTAATATATGAAATTAAAGAATTATATAATGGTTCTTTTTTTTTGTTTATAAAGCGGTTTTATGTCTTCTTTTGTAGGAGATCTTCTCCATTCAAAAAATACATAAAACCCTCGCAGATAATTTGTAAATTACAAGGGTAGGTTTCTTCAGTGTAATTACTTATTATTATTAATGTCAAATAGTCATTTAGTTTTCATAACTTTTGTCATATAGCGAAATCATCAAATCTGTTCATTTAATCATGTATTTTATTAGATTATAATTAATAGTTTTCAAGTTCAATTAATAGTTTAAATATATACAATTTAGTTAATTTCATGGATGAAAATACCTAATATAGTGTATTTTCTTTTCCAGGTTTTATGTTTTTATGGTTCAGTTTTATTTTATGCCTCGGACCAGTTTTTATGTTTTGGGCCAGTTTTATTTTATAGTCCAATTTTTATGTTCCAGTTATTTTGTGTTCGGCTTTAAATTTATGTTAGCTTTATTTTATGGTTCAGCTTATTTAAATTCGTTCGAGTAGAAACTTCTCAGTTTTGGGCAAACTTTTGTCTTGGGTTTAGTTTTGTTCCGAACAATTCTATCCCTTGGGCTAACTTTTGTCGGAACTGAGAATTTTCGGTCATAGTGGAACCAGCAAGCCGAGTTACAAAGATACCAAAGATAAGCGGGTTTATCAATTCCATTAACATTCTTTACTTTGGTCTATTTATTTGGGAAAGGTTATAATGAATTAGTTTAATTTTAAGGCAAGGTCATTTCAATTCACCGTTGTGGTTGGTGGTTAGTTTAATTTTGTTGCAATAGAGAGGATTTATGGAATTCTTCCAATTCCTAAAATCAATTAAAGAGTAAAGCCTTTATTGAGTTTATATGAATTAAATAATACAGACTTAATTATCTTTTTGTAAATATTTAGAATTTCTTTACTTTGTTAAATAAAAGTAAGAAGTATTCTTTCTCTTCATTATTCGCTGTCTTAATTATTTATTGTCTTATTTACCTATTTATTGTTTATGTATTTTATTCTGAGGATCGGATAATTACTGGCTTCTTTATATCTTCTACATTCCTTTTGTTCTAACATCTTCAAAGGAATTACATCACCACCCACGTTCTTTACTATTATCCACTTTCCTGTTGTTGTTAATGGTTCAAGTGATCATCGATCTTCTTCTTATCTCGGTCTTTCCTCTCGGACGAATATCCGAATGTTGTACAGGTACACGAGCAGTCCCTGTGTCTTACCCGCGTTGGAGTACAGTTTAGGCTCTGCGCGCTATGCTGGTGGCCACGAGGGGAAATTAGACGAGCTTCGCCTGATTCTTCGAGTTAATTTCTATATCTCATCGGATCTTGCATGCAGAACTTCTTTCAACACGCGGAAGGCGCATTTGGTATTGAATTAACTTGTTAGGTGGTCAGTCAAACTCTTCGGGGCACGCAGCATTGTACAGAATACTTCCCATCCAATGTTGCCTGGATTAAGTTTCCTGCCGAATAAAAACACAAAAAGAGCTTGAACAGGGCCGACCCTGCCTCTTACACCGGGTAGACGCAGATGTCAAACTGCATTGCGGTTTCGTAGGCGGGTTTGTCACCGGTTTTGACGAGTTTTGTGGTCCCTTCGGAGTGCTTGAGAGAACCCCTTGTGTTGGGAGTTCCTTTGTTGGCGAGCCAAATAATCTTCTCTTCCCGATATGTCAACCTTATACAGTTGCTCAGTTCGCGAGGGAGATGAAGGTTTACAGGTAATCAGCACAAGGTACTCTGTGAGAAGGCGTGAAAGGAATGAAAGATTTGTACTACAGGAACGATGCCAAGTTGGAAGCCTATCAATGTGGATTTATTTCAATAATCTGGATGGCTGTCCATAACGTTAAGGACACGCTCTTATTGGAGGGGGTTCGGGACGGTAATTTGGAGGTGCTTCCTGGGGTGGTTCTGCATGATAGCCCGCTGGTGGTGGCCGTGTGTAATTACAGTGAGCATGGAAGGTTTGTGCCAAAAGGTTACTTGGTCGTTAATGTGTTGCCGATTTCTGATTCTGCTGATGTGGATGTGAATAATTTGGAAGCTGTTGAGAATGACTCCAGCGAACCGGATATGCAAGAATATTGGACTCGAGACAAGATCATTGAGGAATTTGAATTTTCTGATATTCCGGTTGACGACACTCAAAAGGAGCAACTTCTTAATCTGTTGTTGAGGTATTCTGACTGTTCTGCAGTACGGGAGATGATGATTTGGCTTGCTGAGAATGTCAGCACATATTGAATTAACTATTCCTGATACAACCTACAGTCAATGTGCTGTGTGTCGATTTCAGGGCCACTCGGCGCAGGGTATGTGGCGACAGTGTTACGAGTTGGAGGACAAGCGTATTATCGCGTAGAAGTAGATCATCGGCGCTTATTCTGGCTCCTGTCGACGCAGTGAGAAAAAAGGACCGGTTCTTTTACGTCTATGTATCGCTACCGGGCTTAAATAAATTGTACCAAGGATGACGCTTTTCCCTTACCTAACCTGATTGACTCGATATATAATATGTCGGGTTCAAAATACTTTACCACAATCGATTTGGTTCATGGTTATTACCAAATTGAAATGGCCGAGGATAGTGTGGAAAAGACTGCATTTTCAACGCCTCTTTCTCATTATGAGTTTCTTCGGATGGCCTATTACGGTGAAACGGGTGGACCAGCACTTTCAACCGGGGCATGATGCTGCTGCTTTTTCAGGAATTCCTGGTCATGAGGTCATGGCTTATTTGATGATATACATAATTAGAGTCCACAACTTTCGAGGGCAGCAGGCTTGGTTTACTCTGGAAAAAGCTCTGAAGGCATTGCAAGGCCAAACGGTTAAGTTAAAGCCCAAAAGCGAAGTTGTGTCGGGAGCTGTGGAATTTTTGGGGCAATCTTATTAAAGTGTCCAGGGGTATTCTGCCCCTGGAGAAAAACTTATCTGGAGTTCTTGATTTTCCAGTGCCTAAGACAGTTAAGCAATTGAGGCAGTTCTTAGGGATGGTTAATTTTTACCGGCGCCATATTCCTAATTGTTTCGCAATTGGTAAGCCGCTATCGTGCCAGACTGGCGGACGTGTGGTTCGTTGGACGCCAGAGTGTCAAACGGCATTTGAGGTCGTCAAGTCAGCGTTGGTCAGTCCAACATTGTTAACATTTCCAGACTATGGTTTGGATTCGCCACCCTTAGAACTCCACGTCAATGCTTCAGACATCGGTGCTGGGGCAGTGTTATCACAGCAGAAGGATGGCGAATCTCGACCAATAGCTTTCATCTCAATGACGTTTTCACAAATGCAGCAGCGGTATTCTACCGTTGAGCGCGAGTTGGCCGCTTTGCGGTGGGCAGTGAGGGCCTTACGACCTTTTCTTTGCAATGAGAAGAAGTTTGTGATCTTTAGTGATCATGAGCCGCTTCAATATTTGCAAAATATGTCGGCCGCTGATGGGCGTATAGCTAGGACGTTAGATGAGCTTAATGAGTATAATTATGAAGTGCGACATATTAGCGGGAGGAAGAACGTCCTCGCTGATGCGTTGTCACGTTCACCACTTTCTGCTTTGGAATCGGAATATTTACCGGAGTCGGAGTCGGTTAGCTGCTTGGGTGAGCAGTTCACTATCCCAACTGGTTTTAGGCAGGTGGAGGTACCTGGGGTGGGAGATTCGCTCTTCAGATGTTTCGCACTATGCTTGGAGGGGAGTGAGAATGCTCACGTAGAGATACGAGAAGTAGTTGTTGACGAGCTTTTAAAAGATCCAAGTAAATATAATCTGCAGGGTAGGAATATTTTGAAAAGGCTGAGACTGATGAGACTTCCTGGACAGATGCCTATTCCGGAAGTAATTCAGGCATTTGCCCAATTTAGTAAATGTCAGGTGCATGTGCATTATAATACATCTACTCCCCTAATTTATGGTGAGGAGAATAGTGACATATGTTACGTGAGGTGTGTATCTGGCATACATTATAATCTGCTGTATCCAATTCAAAATGACGTTGAAGAGAATGTACCGCCGGATGATGACGGCAATCGCCAGGTAAATATGGTAAGCGTTCAGAGTCTTAATACTTCATCTGACGGAAATAATCTCGTGTCTAACTCTACTATAGACAGTGAGATTGTTTGGAGAGAGCAAAAACAAGATCCAACTCTGAGGAAACTTGTCAAGGTGGTTAAAAATCGAACTCCAGTTCCTCAGTGGGATAAGACCTTGAGTTTATATAGGACAGTGGGGGATAAACTATCCATGGAAGGTGATATATTGTGCCTCAATTCGGGTGACCGTAGGAAATATATAATTCCCTTTTCATATTTGATTGCTGTAGTCTGTCAGATTCATTATGAGTATGGTCATCTGGGAAGGAATAAGTTAATCTCTCTCATTTACGAAGACTTGTGGAATCCGAGGGTGGTGCAAGTTGTGGCTGATGTGTGTAGAAGCTGTCCACATTGTCAG
Organism: Trachelipus rathkii; assembly: GCA_015478945.1. NCBI lineage: Eukaryota > Metazoa > Arthropoda > Malacostraca > Isopoda > Trachelipodidae > Trachelipus > Trachelipus rathkii. Next base: position 28,294 of record JABUQX010010224.1, on the reverse strand, counting down.
CAGAACAAAACAAATCCAAATAGTGTGAAACCACCACTCCTAAAAATTACTTCAAATCATCCTTTTGATTTGTTGGCGGTGGATTTGCTCCAGTTGCCACGGTCAAGAGGTAATAATGGTTATTATTTTGTGGCCATCGACCACTTTTCAAAATTTATTTCCGTGGTGCCACTTGTCAAGAAGACTAGTATTGCTGTGGCAAACGCATTTAAGTACAAGTTGTTACCTTTTCTGCCATACATCCCTGACCGGTTGCTTAGTGATAGAGGGCTGGAATTTATGGGTGAACCGTTTGAGGAGGTCTTACGAGAGTTTGGTATTTCTCACATGGTAATTTCAAGCCATATGCCTCAATGCAACGGAGTTACAGAGAGGGTCAATCGTACTCTGCTGCAGACATTACGGATGTTGGTGCAGGAGAATCCCGTTTCCTGGGATACCGAGTTGCCTGAGTTGCCTCAGGCCATGATTTTGTATAATAATACATGGCATTCTGCCATTAAAGCAACGCCTAACGAGGTTTTATTAAAAAGGGCGCATACTTTTGCCAGAAATCCTTGTCTGCAGCAATATTGGAGGGAACCTTCTTCTAAATTCGCTCCATACAAAAAGGGGGATAAAGTTGCTTATAAAACTCATCTTCCAGGGGATTTGGTCACAAACAAGTTTAAACGCCGATATACTGGCCCTTTCATTGTTCTCAAGGTGTATTCTAATACTCTGTCATATGTTATTTCCCGATATCCTCTGGAGCCTCAAGGTAAAGAGGTAACCGCACATTATTCGCAGTTACGGCCATGGGTGGATGTTCCTGAATATTTGAGGAAAAACCACTATTTTAAGACCTTATTGTTGCATTCGGATGATGAGTGCGAGGAGGAAGTTAGGGAAGTCCGTGATATTTTGCCACCAGAGGAACAAAGGGAAGAGAGTAGTTTGGTGACAGAGGAGCCGAATTTATTCGATGCTGTGGAGTTGGAGGAAGAAGAACAGGATTTTCTGGGTTTTGAGGCCTCACCATTTTCGTGCGCTGAATATTCTGCTTTGCAGGACTTGGCTGAGAGTCAAGAGCGGTTAGACACGATAATGAAGCCTGTAGTGTTAGATCAAGTACAACACCTTAGTAGCGGTGTGGCAAAACTCATTGAGTCGTCGTTCTCCAGCCCGAGTCGGTCCTCCGTTGTTGGTTCTGCCAGCAATCACGGTCGCATGGATCCTATTGAGGAGGGTTCTATTGAGTCTGCGAGTTCGGAGTCCCGATTGTGGATTCCTATGTCCGCATTACACCCTTCGGCGCGGCCTTATCGCAATAGGCGAATTTCTTTTACCGCTCCGCTGACTCAGTTCGAACCCGCTTCGCCGTTAGCGGATGGGTCAGTTCAGATGGAGTCTTCCGAAAGTCGGGAGGAGTTTTTTGGAGAGCTGGAAAAGTCCTGGAGCCAGACGTCAGCATTTGAGGGATTTAGCCCCCAGGTGCAAAAGTTGTTACGGTCATCCCCTCATAATAATTCACTGGGGGGCATATACGATTCAGAGTCATCTAAGAACGAGCATGAAAGCGAGTGTGAAAGTTTGCCTGGAGAGTATATGAATGATTCCTATGTGAAACCGGAGGGGTTTGCTATCGTCCTAGAGCCGGGGGGTTCTGATATTCTGTTGGAGCCGGAGGTGACAAACCGGCGGCCGCAAACAAGATCCAGGGGGGCTGTGGCGGATCTTCTGTATACCATGGCTGTCCCTCTGGAGTATCAGCACCGAAAACCGGTTAATATAATCAAAAAATTATAAAAATTGAGCAAATACGCTATCTATTGATAAAAGTAGTCACAACGAAAAAAAAAATAATAATAGACACTCACTTAACAAATCTTTAGTGCGGAAAAAAAAAAACGTAATGTTAGTACCGTAGAATGAAAAAATAAATAAGTAAAAATAAACAAATTATTTGTTGAGAAAAATAATTAAAATGAAAAAAAAGGAATGTTCATTTAACGTGATCGTACTGCGAAAGAAGTAATATTAAATATTAGTAAAGCGTAAACCTGCGTCACAAAAGCAACAGAGCGGAGAGAATCTCGTGGTATATATCATGATGCAGCCGTGCTTCCAAAAAGCGTATCAAATGGCGAACGTAAAATGATAATAATATGATGAATTGCAATGTACTAATTACCAATTGCCTTACAGGTCCTTATTTTTCATTTTTATTGTTCATTATGATGCATAACCAATGCTTTGTTCTAAGAGTGATATTTTTATTTGCAGATGAAGAACGTCTTGATCATCGGAGATTCCGAGGCGGTTGCTTTCCCCAGAGTGACCAATAAATTAGAGGCCAAGTGGGCCGTAAAGATGAATGTAAATGCCCGGGTTGGGCGGAGTATTGAGGAGGTTCCAGCTATTCTTCGGGACTTAGATCTCGACACAGTGGATATTCTGCTGTTGTTGGGGTTGACCTCCTTTGCGTGGCGGAAGGTGCTCTTTTAAAAGGCAGAGGGAGTTTCCTTGCTGACAGACGACCCTGCCGCGGACTGGAGCACAATTCCGAGGCTGATGCGTGACATTGTGAAAATCTGTCACTAGGCAAAAAAACGCATGGAGGTTTACCTTCTGCTCTCCAGCGTAAAAAATATTCACGCATTCAATGAAAACACGTTGATAAGGAAAGGCCTGAAATATTTGATACCCCGAATGGAGAAGGAGCCAATGTTTCAGGCGGAGTATCTGCATGAGCGTTCCCGGGAGATTTATAACTGGAACCTGGGTCTTAAGAAGCCGGGCCTCGGGTATCGTTTCCTCATGATGAATCATGGGTTCAACCGGTATGCCCAGGACAACGCGTTTCGGTTTTCTACCCGGGACGCCCCTCATGTTCGGTTTTTGAGACACGATTCGGAGTCCTTGCTGTTTCCGGCAGTGTTATCGGATGGGTTGCACTATACGGATGCATGTGTGGAGGCATTTTTCGACTCCATCCACCCAAGTTGTCGGTGGCTCCATCTTAGGCGAAGGTTGCGTCGGGGGAGGGATATTCTGTCCCTGTTACCGCCCCGGTTGGTGGGATGGCCGCGCCCGAGTCTCCGGTGCGGTCAACCCAAAGGGGTTCTCCTGTCGGCAGTTCTTCCCCGGGGGTTCCGGAGCCAGTATTGGGGCTTGTCGAAGTGCCGACCCTGGACGATCTGCGGCATGATTATTCTGCAGATGACTCATCTGTTTTGAATGAGAATGTGACAAAGGGTGGTGAGATTGAGGTGACATCGTTGGTGTCCTTGGAGACGTCCCCTCCGCGGGCCGGTGTGAGTGAGTTCGGGAAGAGTCGTAGTTTGTTGGATGAGTCATTTGAGGAAGAACTCATCTCGACAATGACGCCACTGGTTGCCTTTCCTGTGATGACCCGTGGAAATACACGGGGAGCACATATAGTTCATCGAAGAAGGGTGGCTCTTCCGAATGGTCGGGTTCCCTGGGGGCTTTAAACCTGACTGAGTCGGTGGTGGGGAGTCCGGTGGAGACGGAGTGGGGCCTTGCTTCTTGGGCGGATTCTTCTTTGGAATCTGCCCAGGCGTATTATGCTCCTAAAGATGGAGAAGTGGGAGTGAGCGAGTTAGTACCGGAGACCTTGAGCATGGCAGAGGAAAGGAAGCTCCAGTTTTATCTGGAGGGCCTGGAGAGGTGCATGATGCCGGGGGGCACGTCTGCCGGTCGGCGGGATGCTGTCCTTAAGCGGGCCCAAGAAATGCTGCAAGTTATGAGGGAGCAGAAGTCATCCTCAACCTTGTAAATTTTGTGTATGTTATTGACCCGCTATGAATGTAATCATGCGGGAGTGGTGTAATATGCACCGTGGGGTTAATTAAAAGAAACGTTTTTATATTTGGTAATATGTACCGCAATTTCATTTAAAAGAGATGTTATTTTTTATATATATTTTGTACTATGCACAGGTGTCAATTTAAAGGAAATGTCTTATTTATAAAGGATTTTTTTTTGTTGCTCTGTTATATGGTTAATTCCCAAGAAATGTTTTATTTTGTAAAAAATTTTTTGTTCTATATGGAAAGATTTCTTTAAATTTTTGTAATTATAATTTTGAAAGCAAAATGTTATAAATTTTGTTGTTACATTGTGTAGAAAGAATGTTTTATTTTTATGTATTTGTAAGTTTTGAAAAAAAAAAAAAATTATACATATGAAAAAAGAATATGAAAGAAAAAAAAAAAAAAAAAAAAAAAGAAAAGGAAAAAATCCTTAAATGTTTTCTCAAATGATGTTGCATGACAAAGATCATGCCCTACTTTATACAATTAATAACCTATATCTGTAAAACATTTGTGTGTAACGAGCAATGTTGTAAGCTCCTAATTGGGTAATTGTTTGGTTTAGATTTTTATTATTATTTTTCTTCTGTATGCTAACATGACAAATATGTAGGTATTATGTTGTCCTCTCGCGCTTACGCGGGTGACTAGCTATGTTGCAGTTGCCCTGGGATTCAATCGATTAGCATCTTTTCCCGGGTTGTTGAGAAAATGGGCCATTTTCTGGTGGGGGATAATGTAATGGGCCCGCTGCCATTGCATTCTTTTTCCCCTTTCCAGGTGATGTCCCGTCTCAAGTGAGAGTGCGGAAGGTTGAAGAGGTGCACGCGAGACAGTGGAAGGCTTAAAGGAGAGAATCTTATACTTGTCTGGTGGAGCAAAAACTCAATTAGCCGTAAAAGCTAAGTAAAGGGTCTGTGTGTATTTTGGATATATATATATATATATATATATATATATATATATATATATATATATATATTATATAAAATATAATAATATACACATATTATATATATAAATATATATATATATATAATATATATATATATATATATATATATATAATATATATATATATATATATATATATATATATATATATATATTAAAATATGCATGCCCACATTTTGGTTGTAGATATTTATTATTTCCCTTCCATTCCAGATAGGTGAAATTGAAACCAAATTGGTTAAACAAAAATAAAAGAAGATTCTGCTTCATAATATAATTTATAAATCGAAGTAGTTAATTTATTCTGCTACTCAGAGGTACCAAAATATTCTGTACCATCTTTTTTGATTATTCTTCAACTTGAAGATCTTAGATTAAACGATTCCCCACATTAGGGTACGTCTTCTTTTAGTGTACCCTGTTTTATAAGTTTATATTGTGATATTCTGCTCAATAGCGTTAATTATTTGTCTGATTTGCTATAATTGCGTTAAATTTTTGATAACTGCAATTTTGCAGGGATCAAATCTCGGAGCCGATCTTGGAGTTATTCATCCGGCCTTGAGTCTTTATCTAGCCAGTCTTTCGCCATCTAGCCATTATTCACGTGCGGCTTAACAATTGTCGGAACTATAGTCGAAGTTGTGGGCTATATCATTGATGCTGCCGCTTTACGTGACGCTTATTATACCAGAGGGTCGAATAGCTGCAGATAGCCAAGTTATGTTTCATTCATTGTTGATTGATCTGCAGTAGTGAATATATTCGATATGCATAGATTATTGCAGTCACTAATTATTAGCGGGATTACTTACTTGCATATATTTTGATGCGTCTGTGAACAAAAACAATTGTGTAAACCCTTATATTTCCCGTGTCTTTGTATTATTTTGCATATGCATACATTCATTTGTATATGTACATTAGCCCACGTGAAACTAAGAAGTCTTGCTTTTATTACTTTATGTTGATACTCTCCATTTGGATAATTTGTCTATATATGTTGATACTTTCAATTTGAATAATTTATCTATATTTAAAACTTATATTTAATCTAACTGAATATTAATTGCTTTATAATCGAATAATAATTATTGTATATTCCGATATTTCGTAATATACTTTCTCTGTATTACTTCAATTACGCCTATATTTATATATATAGGCATATTTTTTGTGGTTCGGGTTAATAATCATTAACACGACAATTACCGTATTCTGCTCTCCTGAAGTTGTGCGACTTATATTTTCGAATAATTTATACTCTGTTGGCTATCTTCGCGAGAATATTGATCATTCTTGTAATTCAATTTTATTACCTCTACGATCCCATCAGCGTCGATTAGCCACTATATTTATATAAACTATATTATTGGTTAACTTAATTAATTCTTTAACAGTATTATATTTTTTTATTTCGGAGCTGTATGGTGCAAAGCACAAATCTGTAAATATCGACTTTTTTTTAAATTATATATTTTTATATGAACTTGTGTGTCTGCGTTTTATTTAATAGTAACACATAGAGTATCCAGAGATCCTTCCTTCTTTTTCATTTTATTCTACAAAAGAGTTGCGCAATGGCTGGGCTGGGGCTTTCTTGCTGATCAGTCGATCAACTTCTTTCCTATTAGCTTTCTGCACTTAGGGTTTTCTTTCTCTTTTTCGACTATTGGCAGGGTTTGCCCCCTCTTCGCCGTAACAGTACAATAGGGCATGTGAGAGCAGAGTGTAGGTGGCGGTTAGGAGCATGCTTGTTGTGTGGTTCTTTTGATCATTGGGTTAATCGTTGCCCGGAACGGCGAGAATTGAACCGTGCATTACCGCAGAGTGAGGAGGGGGAACGTTCTTGTACGCAGTCGCCTTTATCAGGTGGAATCAGAGTGACCTTAGAGGAAGATCAGCGGGCTTCACAAGAAGTGAGGAAACCGCCGAGGGAGGTGGCTGCTGAAGGGAACGTCTGTAGTGTTGTTCCGACAAAGAAAGGTTTTGTCTCTGAGATATTTTAATAAAGTAAAAGAGGGAAGGTTTAGGGAAAGTGTGGAAGAGTGTGTGATTGAGCCAAGAGTTCCTGAAATGTCTAGGTTTTCTGAGGGTGATCTGCGGGTTCCAGATAATGTTGAACGAAGGGTTGGAGTGTCTGATTGAATCAAGAGTTACAGTGGTGTTCAAAATCAGACTGTGTGAAGCTCCCGAAGGGGCTGAGAAAGATTTAACGTTAAGGGAACCGGAGTTGAATGCGTGGTTGGACGATCAGGAATTGAACTATCGGGAGAAGGAGGGTACAAAACCGGAATGGTCAGAGGGGGAGGGTTCATTTAAGTTGAGTGAGAACCACCCTTGGCTTGCGGGTGGGATAACTTGTAACTTTGGAACTAAGAGTAAGTGTACGAGCGTGAATGAGGAGGAAATTCAGCGGAATTTTCCCCGGGTTCGGGAACAGGTAAACTTTCCATAGTTTTACAAAATGACGTCTGTGTTGTTCCACAGGGCGGTTTTCATGTTCCGAATGAGGTATTAAATAGTCCTAGCGAGGAGGTTCAGAGCAGTTACGTTGTAAGGGGGATCAATTGTCCACCAAACCCTTTACCATATTTTTTAATATAGAGTATTCAAAAATCTGTTGGGTTTTCATCATAATGATTATGTATATAAAAACGTTTATAGTATTTATACAAATAGTGGTTTTGATGTAAAGAATTGCAGTCTTTATTTATATTGATGTATTGAAAAAGGTGTAAGTAAAAGTTATTGGAATGGTTATTAAAAAGATATTATATTTTTTTTATCATTATATTTCTATTTCTACTTTCATGATTTATTTATATGTGCACAAAAGTTACATATATAACTAATATATGTAAGAGTGTGAACATAAAAGTTTATTTTATGTTATAATGTTTTATATACAGTATCACACTATTTTTCTCATCTATTTGCAGAAATATTAGAACTTTTTCTTTGTAATACATGTTAGTTTATGATATACTTTATGCTTAATAACTTTTGATCTCTCTGTTGAAGTTTACTGGAAGTTGACAGTTAAATTTGTTTATTCAAGTTTAAATTGTACCCTTATTAGATCTGCAGGTATGTAGTTATTTATGTAAAAGATGATTTTAGTTAAATGCAAATATTAATACTATATAATAATCAATTTTGTATTCTTAAGCGCGTTTTGTTTTCTTTTGTATAAAGTAATGACAAAAGGAAATTTTATTTTAGGATTTGCTATCCTTGTAGAAAACAGAACGCATCTGGAATATAAACCCTCCCAGCCAAGTCTTCTTACTTGTCAGGGTAGGTCTATGCATCTATTTTCTTAATGAAAGCTATATTTAAAATGTTATATTATATTATTCTCAATCTAAATAGTTTATTAATTAAAAGGAAGATTAACTTTGTATATTAATTTCTAATTACTTTTTAAATGGTCATTATCAATTCTTTAATCTGAATGAAGTCAAAAATCATATCAATGTTATTATAATTACCTAGTCTTTATTAACTTTAATATTAATTCATTTTGTATAGATACTTGTTAAATCTTAAATGAAATTGGAACAACTTGCATCAAAAGCTTATAATGGAATAGACATGCGAGAACATAACTCTCTCTGAGAGGCATTTCTTATTAGCCTCCCAGCATATGTAGAAACGAAAATCAGAGAATATCTCCTTGAGAATGAAATGGGTACAAACCGAATATCATGGGAAAATATAGTCACACTTGCAGACGCATATGAACATCAATTTTATAAAGGAAGAGTGTCTTTACCCACTCTCACCCATAACATTAACAGAAAATCTGCTGAACCAAAAACCCGACAAACTGAGATTGATTTAAATGAAACCATTCAGATTGATCTTGCTAAACCTAGTTGGGCTGAGGTACTTAACACTGAAGGTACTCGTATGAAAGCTATAGAATATAAAAAATGAATCAAATAATGACCAACAAACTAATGATGTAAAGAAGAATGACAACAAAAATAGAAAGTATACTCAGTATGTAAGTCAACGTTATTCGAGTGACCACCAGAATAATGCCATTAAGTATGATAGGAATGAAATTTGGTGTGATTATTGTGATTTGAAAGGTCACGTTATGAAAGATTGTTATAAGTATTTGGGCATCTGCGCGTATTGCAAGAAAAAGGGGCATAGGAGGAGTGAATGTAGATCGTATGGATCTCCCCCACGTAGTTCCCAAAATAGTAGTCGTAGAGGTTGTCCGTTCTGTCAAGGCCAACATGCAGGGATAAATTGCCCAAAAAGAATAGACCACAGAAATAATAATACTTTTCGGAATTCTAACCTTCAATCACCCTCAAGTGGAGCTGTAAATAAAACAACAGAAGTGAAAAATGTTTTTGTAAGTGAGGAACAACGAACGGAGGCTCAACCCCAAAGGGAAAATAGTAATTGTTGGGAATCGGGTTCTTACGAGGATGCCCAAGGTATGGGGGAGGGCGATTTCGTTCCCCAGAAGTTAAACTAGATGACTCCACAGGGGTGAGCCAACCTGTGGAGACCATTCTGGCCATTGACACTGAATCCAAAGAAAAAACGGCTCAAAATCCAGACGCAGATGCATTATTGAACCAGGAAGAGTTGCCCTTTTCACCAACTAATCTTGCAGAAATTGATGACACTATCGTAGACGACACATGTGGAGTTAGTGAAGATTTAGTGATTGAAATAAATCTGTGCCAAGTAGATATTGATCCTTTAACTGTGTGGGTGGCTTTGAAGGAAAACAACCCCATCTGGCGTGAATGTTTGGTTGATAGTGGTGCAGGCATTAGCCTGATTAGTGAGGATATAGTCCAACAGTTAGATAATGTTAAGTATTAAACTTCAGCAACCGCTGGAGTTAAGAGCCATAAAGGGTTTTGGCACAAGTACACGGATCCCCATAGACACTTATGTGAATATAGAATTGATTTTTCAGGGTGGGTTCAAAAGTCAACCCACTGAAATTTTCGTAGTGCCCCAGCAACATATGGCACACGATCTTATCTTAGGAACATGTGCTTTACGAGATAATGGGCTACTTCCCGATCTGACTCGGAAAGAATTGGTCCGTCGGGACGGAAAGAAGCTAAAGGTCATAGCCAAGGGTATTACTAACCAGGTCGGAAAGAAATTGGATGTTCCTTTAATTCACACTATTAAAGTAATTCATGAACATTTGCTGACGGACTCCAATATAAATGAAATAGACGTCTTGGAAAATCAGACCCAAGATAGGGAAATGATTAAACTTAGAAAGGGTTTACAAGATATAAATAATGCCAACCTGTGGCAAAAACTTGGGAAATTTGCAGCTCATAAGACCCATTTATCGGTTTGTAATGATATTTTATATTATACTGTAAGACCAAATGAATTGTTGTATGTCGTGTCTATGGACTTTTTGATTTACATTGTATTCCATTTGCACTTTACATGTGCTCATATAGGTAGAAACAAATTGCTCCAATTAGTATACAAACATTTCTGGCACTCTAGGGTTAATCAGATTATATCAGACATTGTACGGTGCTGCCCCATTTGTCAGAAGCAGAAGACTTACTCAACTAACATAACTCCTCCAATGCTTAAGATCTTAGCGAGTTTTCCGTTTGATCTGTGCGCCATGGACCTATTGCAATTCCCAAAAACTGCAGCTGGGAACAAATATTGCATGGTCCTCATTGACCATTTCTTCAAATGGGTGGCCGTAGTCCCTTTAACTGATAAAAGTAGTCGCACAGTGGCATATAAATTGAAAAATCAGATTCTCCCGTTCCTACCTAAAATACCCTCACGGATACTAACTGACAACGGAGCAGAGTTTGTTTCTTGCAATTTCCAGGAGGTTCTAGAAGAATTTGAAATAAAGCATGTGCGAACAACGCCGTTACATCCTGCCAGCAATGGTATCTGTGAGCAGTTTAATCGTAGCCTTATACAGATTTTGAAATGTCTAGTGCACGATCAGCCCCAGAATTGGTTGTCTTCTTCAATCCTCATATATAATAATACTACACACAGTGCCTTACAAATGTCTCCTTCCGATTTCCTTTTAAAAAAGGCCCATTCACAAGAATTACATAGTTTTCCTCAGTATTGGAGTGAGGGAAGTTTAAATTTTAAGCCCTTTAAAATAGGACAACTAGTTGCCAAGAAAGTGATTTACACTGGACATAAAACCAGTCAAAAGTTTAAGAAAAAATGGGAGGGACCATATGTCATTGTTGAGGTGAACGAAAATAAAGTAACTTACATTATCCGTCGGAATAGAGATCCTTACGGTAAACCAGAAAAGGTACATTTTTCATTTCTCAGGGGATGGATTGAAATTGCAAATTATTTACGCAGATATTTAACCAGGAATAAGGAATGCAGAGATAAATTCTTTACTGATGTTGAAGATGAAGAGGAAGAAAGAATATATGAAGATTCAGTTACTGAAGAAGTCCCTGATGTTGCTGAAAATTTGGACACAATTCAAGAATGTGAACCTGAATATCATTCTGATTCAGAAGATGAAGACAATTTTGAGGGTTTCGTCAGCAATCCTATCCCAATGGATCTTTATATGAAATTACCCAACTTACTCGTTGAACTGGAACACCTAAATGAACATGTATTGGGGAATTCTCAGGCGCTGTTGAATAATCTTTCTAAAAGTCCCAGTCCACATAACTCACTTCACCCTCAGGTCCCATTAGATGCAACCCAAAACGTAACATCCCCACGTTTCAGAACCCCTTTCGGAACGGAGAGAAATACCCAGCTGACTGTTGTAGAGGAAAGTTCAACGGACAGATCCGATTCCTTCTCTCCTGACCCCGGATCTCCTATGGACTCACCTTCTTTGGATTACAGGGATTTTCACCCCAACAACGTTCTAACCTGGGGGGAATCCCCATCGGGGAACATCATTGACAGTAGGGGGACTGAGTCGGCTTTACCAGTTGCGAATCCTTCTTCGGTGAACCTACACACAGTTGATTTTACGGGTGCTTCTTTCATAGATCAATTGCTGGGAAGAACGGATTTCCCCTCCCCTGCAGACCGAAGCTCTTCTTTACATGTGTGGGCCACTAGAATGACCATAGAAAGACCCTCAGGGGCTGTGGACACTTCTGGGGGAGAGTCACTTGCTGCTCAGGAGGAAGCAGATTTCTCGGGATTTGGTGGTATTGATACGGGAAATCTTTTTTCACCCTTGTTGGAAAGATATCGTAGACGTGATTTCTGTACCCCATTATCACCCATACTGGGAGTTTCGCCGCCATATACTTTCCTGGGCGAAGTAATCCGGAATCCTGATGTCTCAAATGGAAGTGAGCTAATGCTTATTCCAGTCACTGGGGATCTTTTTGAAGGAATTAACCGTCAAATTTCCAGACGTTTGGGTCGAGTAGAAGACCTACCTCATATAATGTCCACTCCTTTGGAATATGGGAGAAGGAAAACACATACACAGAAAAAAAAAGGAGTGAAGACGCAGCTGAATTGTGACTCTAACAATCAAGTTTTATTCAGTAATTCGTAGTAGTTGCATGGGATAGACAGCCAAATGAGTTGGATGTTGTTCTTGCAGAATTTAGATTTTATTCATTAATTTCTCTCGTTTAGGATGTACTGTCTATTGCCAATTTTAGATTTTATTCATTAATTCATTTTCAAGTGGTACCACTGTTTACTTTTAATCTTAAGAGATTTTATTCATTAAGTAATCCCTAGGGATAGTCTACTATAGAGATTTTATTCATTAATTGGAAATCATTTGGATTCTTTCTGATTTGATTGATGGGATATTATAGTCGACAATGATTATGTTTACCGGAAACAAATAGTTCAAGTCAAAAAGACACTGGATTGACGTACGCTTTTACGAGTTTATTAGTTGATTTTGCTGTTTGTTTAGAACTTTACTGATTTTTCTTCTTAATAGTTTATTCATACAGATTTTGTGTTATTGGTTAAGTAGGTAGGTTGAGTAATGGTTAGGTAAAGTAAAGTATGGATAGGGTTAATTATGGTGAGCTCATGCTCTTACAAATGGGAAGCATCTAGCAACTCTGATGTGTGGTATGTTGGACCTGACTTAGATAATACCAAAGTTCATTAATGGAAGCCAGCCTATCAGACTGTTTAATTGTTCTATCCTTTCCTACCCTATCCTGTCTCACGCTGTCCCTCATGTAACTCTCCTACTGTACTTCTTTTCCAGAAAATAAAGTAAAATTCTTTTGTTTGCTCTTCTAACTGTCTAAAAAAACATTACACTCACTTCTCTAGAAATTGCACTTGTTTAAAAAGACAACATCTTGCTTCTTTTTATTATTACCAAATTGCTAAGAAAAGTTTCATCACTATTAGAAAAATTTACAATAATAAATATCAGCAATTTGAGTAAATAATTATTTAACTTCACTTAACTTAAAATCAGCACACTATGTATAATATAACGTAGAATCACCCACAAAAAATAAACCTAGAATTTTTAACTGACAATTTTTAATTCAAAATCTCAAGTCATTAGTTTTTAATTATTTAATTAAAATTTAAAAAAATATTACTTATTGGTATAAGAAATTGAATATTAAATTGAAAATGAAATTTCCCTTGTCTGTAAATTCCTTTGATCGTCAGTTGTCATGATAGTAGATTATTAAATTTCAATAATTTAACATTTAAAAAATAAAAAATAAAAAAAAATACTTGAATTTAATTTAAATTTTCATTTAAAGTTTTACTATTTAAAGTTCTTTTAAAATTCTTTGATTTACATTTCAATTGCAATTTTAATTTAGAGTCCTACATTTGTTCAAGTAAATTGTCCCAATTAATTTGGTGTTAGGATTCAGAATTAAAGTTCAGGCACTGATCATAACTTATGATGTTTTTCAGCATGCCCTTACTGCTGATGATTGGGGCGAGTGAATTGGCCATATTTGAACGCAATAAGCAGCTGTTATTAGACCAATACCACCTACAAGTAGAAGTAGACTTACAATCGGGGCGGAGGTTACATGAATGTTTGCCCAGGGTTAAAAAATTAATGACCCGCAAAACAGATTTCCTCGTCATATGGGCTCTCACACCTCTGGCATGGAGACGAAAATCCATATCAAACGGGTACAAAAGTACCACAGTCTTTGCCCCCGTCCCCGATTTTTCTATCAACGAGATTCCACAGATCATGGAAGAGATCACAACATACGCAGAGGGATGCAATCCTTTCGCTCGGGTCTATTTAATGATCCCCGCAGTAAAGGGCATGTACACCTTCAACCAAGCTCGTATTGTCCGCGCTTGGGGAAATTCTTACCAAGACTTCCTTGGTAAAGATCCGCTAATGAATCCTTATTCAATGAGGAGACATGCTATTTATAGCTTTAATAAATTCGAGGACTTAGCTTTTGAAAAATATAATTGGACCAACAAAATTTGTCTACGTGGAAACCATGTATTAAACCAATTCTATTGGACAGGAAAGCACAACACTGAGAATCGTCAAAGAACTCCCCATTCAGCCTTCCTGAAGAAAATCTCAATGTATTTGGATTCACCTTTAATCCCTGATGGACTCCATGCTAATCACCTAATTCTTATGCAATTTATGGAAAAGTTCAAAGGATTTTTCATTCTGAAACGAAATACCTTAACCCGTACATTGCCACCGGCTATTTCAAGATCCAAGCGTCAACGTACTAGTGTGGAAAGAGAGAGGATTATCGCTGAGAGTACATCTGGAGTGTATAAACCACAGCCTTCTACTTCTTCAGAACTAACTCCTATGGAACTACAAATGGGGGAAGCCCCTTCTCCTATTCTCTGCTTCCAGTTCACGACCTAATTCGGGTTTTTCTTCTTTGCCACCGATGTCAGAGGACTCCTTCCCTCACACATCTCAATCTTCTTTTGAGGCTGATTCAGGCAGAGTTTCCGAAGAACCACCTCGAGAACAACAATCCCCTTTTATACCAATTCAAGAGTACATTCCAAGGCACGTCCAAAGTACACCGGTTACAGGGAATGTTCAAGCTGTGGCCTCAAATGTACATGTTTCCCAGACGCCATCAAACGAGATCCACCGTGAAAAGATCCGCTCATACATTCAACTAGCACTGTTAAATGTATCCTATATGGAATTATCCGAATCACAACGACGAAAATTTTTTGAGGATTTCCATATGCTGTTGAATGAGTAAAGAGTAGTCAACTTGGTATGTTCTCACCAGAGCTCGTCTTAAATTATTGACACAAATAAAAAGAAAAATGGAAAATAGAATGTCCAAATGTCCTTATGAATTTATTAACACAATTAACAAAAAAAAAAAAAAAAAAAAAAAAAATATTAAAGAATTTATTTAAAATTAAACGTTGCCATCATTGTACCATTATGATTTATCTTTAAATGTAAACTTGCCATCTAAAAATCATTGTGATTTACTTATAGGAATATTATAAAAAAATAAAAAAAATCTATTCATTGTGCATTAAATTGTAGAAAAATACTTAAATATTAAAAACAAAAACCTTATCCATTTTGATTTATTTTAATATTAACAGAAATAAAATAATAATTATATCTCTCGTTCATTGTCTCACCATATTTTATGTCAAAGTATAAAGGTTCATAATATTGTCCATAGCATTTGAACTTAAAAGCGACTTTAATTATTATAGTTACAAAAATACTTTTATATTTTCTTAATGTTATAAAATATATATTTTAGTCATAAAAATTAAAAAAAAAAAAAAAAAAAAAAAAGAAATTGTCCAGTATGATTTATGTTGGTAGGTTCTTTATCATTGCTCCGACTAGATCTCTGCCTCCGTGTGAATCATTATGATAGATTAGTAGTGGGGGCATAGATTTAGTGTGGGGGGATGTAAGGGGGATCAATTGTCCACCAAACCCCTTCCCATATTTTTTAATATAAAGAGTATTCAAAAATCTGTTGGGTTTTCATCATAATGATTATGTATATAAAAATGTTTATAGTATTTATACAAATAGTGGTTTTGATGTAAAGAATTGCAGTCTTTATTTATATTGATGTATTGAAAAAGGTGTAAGTAAAAGTTATTGGAATGGTTATTAAAAAGATATTATATTTTTTTTATCATTATATTTCTATTTCTACTTTCATGATTTATTTATATGTGCACAAAAGTTACATATATAACTAATATATGTAAGAGTGTGCACATAAGAGTTTATTTTATGTTATAATGTTTTATATACAGTATCACACTATTTTTCTCATCTATTTGCAGAAATATTAGAACTTTTTCTTTGTAATACATGTTAGTTTATGATATACTTTATGCTTAATAACTTTTGATCTCTCTGTTGAAGTTTACTGGAAGTTGACGGTTAAATTTGTTTATTCAAGTTTAAATTGTACCCTTATTAGATCTGCAGGTATGTAGTTATTTATGTAAAAGATGATTTTAGTTAAATGCAAATATTAATACTATATAATAATCAATTTTGTATTCTTAAGCGCGTTTTGTTTTCTTTTGTATAAAGTAATGACAAAAGGAAATTTTATTTTAGGATTTGCTATCCTTGTAGAAAACAGAACGCATCAGGAATATAAACCCTCCCAGCCAAGTCTTCTTACTTGTCAGGGTAGGTCTATGCATCTATTTTCTTAATGAAAGCTATATTTAAAATGTTATATTATATTATTCTCAATCTAAATAGTTTATTAATTAAAAGGAAGATTAACTTTGTATATTAATTTCTAATTACTTTTTAAATGGTCATTATCAATTCTTTAATCTGAATGAAGTCAAAAATCATATCAATGTTATTATAATTACCTAGTCTTTATTAACTTTAATAATAATTCATTTTGTATAGATACTTGTTAAATCTTAAATGAAATTAGTCAATAATAATTATCAAATGAAAGATTGGAAATGAAATCTTAAATGTACAACATAATTATCATTAATGAGGTTTATTATTTTCTTTTATTTTAGGTTTTATTCCTGGAATTATTTATATACCTGGGTTTATATGCTTGAACTTATTTATATCCCTAGTTTTAATTCCTGGTTGGAATTATTTATATCTTGGTCTTGAATTTATCTACTCAATTCATAAGATAAGACCTAAAGCTTTATTCCTTACTAACGCCTTATATAGGGATCAAATTTGTCTGAATATTTTGTAGGATATCTACTTAGTCATATCTTATATAAGCTTTTCCAAAGTGTGTGTCTATTACTGTAGATTTACTATATTAACAGTTTATATAATCAGTGTAAATAATAAATATTCTTACATTCGGATTTTGCGATATTGCTCGCTATTATTCTTGCATTCAGATTTTGTGATATTACTCGCTATATATATATTTGTTACTTTTCATACTTTCATAATTAAAATTAGTGAATAATTACTGCGTGTCATTCACCTTAATTTTCTGTTGTCAATAATTTTTGGTCAAATTATTAATAATTATTATCAATAGGCATATTTTAATTTACTGAAGTTATCATTGAATCATCTATTATTAATTTGAAATTATTAAATTTATTAAAATATCGACTCATCATCAGGTGGACAATATCAGTATTTGTATTAAATCATATGGTTGTGGAAGGTACATTGCAGGCAGTCCCTGTGACTAATACCTGCCGCTAGGAGAATCCTAGGCTTGCCACATTCAGGTCATTTAGGAGGTGAAATTCAACATAATTAAATCTGAAAGTAAATTTATTCTTAACTTTGATATTAGAATTTATTCTTTTCATTAAGGCAGGACTTCAAGTCTTGAATTAGCGTTTGAGAACGTCGGTCAAGTTCTCAGGGGGCGCGCACTTATTGAATTAGATTATTCCCTCCATCTATTTTAATATGTGCCTGTCTGAATTAAAACCACAAGAGCACTTGAATTGACGTCTCTCCCTAACAACGTTTCGGGCAGTACGAATGTTGTCAGTGTTGAGTGTAGCGAGGCTCGTTCCTTTTTGAATGTTGGTCATGTTGAGGAGGTGATGGCAGTTCAAGGTGTATCGGGGCATAAGGGAATGGATGATGATGATTGGGATCCATCTTGGGTGCTGCCAGAGTCGGTGGTTCTGGGAATCGTGCAGCGTTTTGAGTCGGAATGGGGAGGGGCAGAATCGGAAGAGCCAGAAGTGTCGGAACCAGGGATTGAAGTCATGATGATTAAAGTCATGGCATGGGGTACGGAGGTGGAGGAGTGGGAGTCGGGAGTTCTGGAGCCGCAGATTGAAGTCGTGAATAACGGCATCGTGACATCAGAGTCGGAAAAGCTGGAGCCTAAGATCGGAATCGGGAGCACCGAGATCATGGTATTGAAGTCGGGAGAGCCGGAAGCGTTGGAGCCAAAAATCGGAGTCGGGGGAACCGACGTTGTGGTATCGGAGTCGGGAGAATCGGGATTATCGGAGGTAACTGTTGGAGTCGTGACATCGAAGTCGGGAAAATCGGGGTCGTTGGAGTCTGGAGTCGAGTCGAATGATGGAACCTTCGGGCGGTGGCTTCCGGGTGGTGAGCTATGGTGTGAGTCATTGTCTTGTTTCCTGATCATTGGTCTCATTTATTTCTCATTGCACTATGGTTATGACATCTTTTTGTGGTATTGGGTATGTATACATTTGTATATTCTTGTTTTATTGGGCTGATGAGTCTTCTTGCGTGATCATCTTAGTATATCTGGCTGTTGTGTTATAATGTTGTTTTTCGTGAAGTGCCGTTTTTATTTGTTTTTTTGCGTTATTTATTTATTGCTTTGTGTCTGATGGTGGTATTTTTTCCGTTTGTTCCAGTGAGTGTTGCTGTATAGCTGTGCTTTTCCGCGTGTTGGGCGTCGCTGACCTTAAGTCAATGATATGGTTTGCTGATATAGTCTGCTGATGCTTTATAGTTTTTTTATGAAGTGCTGTTTTTTTATTGCCTTGTGTCCCCGATTGGTATATATATTTTTTTTTGCTTGTCTTCCTGTGAGTGCTGCTTATGGCTTTGCTTTCTGTGTGTTGATTGTTGTTGGCCTCAAGTCATTGGTTCCCGTTTGCATGTGTTGATTTTCCCTGTCATTTTGTTAGTTGGCCAAGTTACTAAGGTTTCATGTTTTTTTAATAAAGCCCAGTGTTAACCTTGTAGTGTCTTTTCAGGGATGTCCTCCGTTATTGGTGAGGCGAAGACTGCAGCCGCAATGGAGGAATCGACGGGCCCATCTTGTTCTTTTGGAGACCCACCAGGAGGTGACGCAAATCCCGGCGGAAGGGCCCAACGAGCCTTTTCAAGGGGCCTCCTCGCCGCGGAATTAATGAAGCACAATTAATGATGGAATTAACAGCGAGAGCTTTTGGCGGCCTTCCTTGGCCGTCACTTATACCACCATCCGTGGGCGGACCCATTTATTTACAACGATGGAGAACCATTGGAAGAGACCATGAAGTTTGGAATCGCCGCGTGCCCAGATGTTATATTGAAAGCCTATCTGTCTTGTATTATAAAATTGAATTGTATATTTGTATTGTAAAAATTATGTATATTTTTTTTAAAAAAAAAAAAAAAAAAAAAAAATAAATAGAGCTCTAAAAAAAAAAAAAAAATTTATGCCCTTAATTGTTTTCTTGTGTTTTTATTTATTGTAAAGATATTTATGTTTACTGCGGTGTTGCCGGTTCCCAAAGAAGTGATGAATGGGCGGGGAGGGCATTGAGTGAGAAAATGTAGTGCTTAAGTGTTAGGTTAGTGTATAGTTTTAGTAAAGATAGTAGGGACTATCTTGGGGGGAAGTAATGTAGTGAATTTGAGGGTTTTTTATTATTATTATTATTATTATTATTGCTTATGGTCATTTTTTATTTATTTTTCATCATTTTAGTGTTAAGTTAATTATCAAATATTTCATGCCTCTGTTTATCTTGTAAATTTAAAGATAGGTTAAATTATTAACAATACTTGAAGTGAGGGCATGGAAGTGTAAAGCCTCGATTAAACAGAGCAAGAGTGCTGAGGGAGTAAAACAAAGTAGAAGCCGCAGAAAAGAACCGTGAGAGGTCAAGTTTCCACTCCTCTGGGTAAGTGTGAAACTAGTGGACGCGTTTTATTAAGAGTTAGGTTAGATAATGGGGCTAATGAGTGTACTTGTTTAGATCCACGGGGACATCCCCGAGAGTTGCCCTTGACAGGGAGACAGGTACAGCCGGCTGGGTGAATTCACTGAGTCAGTGGCCCCGGTCCGGACGTTTAGATCCACGGGGACATCCCCGAGAGGTTGCCCTTGCCCAGGGAGACAGGCGCGGTTGAGCGAAGGCGAGTTAGAGAGGGACCCACGCCGAGTTCATCGGAGTCGGGAGCGGACGGGAAGGGAAATCCATGTAGGGCTTCACTCCCTTAAGGGACAGTCGGGAACGGGAAGGGAACGGGCTAAACCCACGTCTGTTTTAGAGGAGTCGGGCGGTAGGAAAAATCCACCGAGGTGCTTCACTCGCGTAGTTATCGAAGTCGGGAAAACGGGAGAGGGCGGGAACAGGTTAATCTGTCAAGGGCTGGGGTTAAACGGGAGCATAGTCACCGCGGGCCAGCGAACATAATCCGATACTATATCAGATCGAACCCAGTGATAGCTGTAACGGGTGGCGAGAGTAACACGTTGGAGCTTCACCAACGAATTAACGGGAGGATTAGAAACCCTCCGCCTCGCTATCCGCGGCAGTTGCGAAGGTTGCTGTGTCGGATTCGCCACAATATATATATATATATATATATATATATATATATATATATATATATATATATATATATATATATATATATATATATATATATATATATATATATATATATATATATATATATACCGTAGCGGGGGACTTCTCGTCCAAAATCAGGGGTACTCTAAAATACTAAGGTTTATGGACTATCTTTTTTTTTTTTCAAAAAAAATTTTTTTTATGTTAATGTTATCCTTTAGGAGTAGAATTAGTATAATTGTATTTGTATATATAATAGGATTAATGTT
>JABUQX010010224.1:0-2500 GCA_015478945.1 Trachelipus rathkii | reverse complement strand
TTTTATATTATATTACACAGTATTAAGGAAATTCATTACGTATGGTGATAGTTTTTTTTTTTACAATTTTGCGCTGTTTCACATAAACGAACGCAAACGCTATTTGACAAAAATGAACGCAAACTTGAGCGTTTTAAGCATATTACGTTTCGTAAGAACCAATGCAAAAACGAAAACGGCTTAAGGGTCTGGCAACATCATCATCAGAGTATCCCTTTGTATCCTGCTGTAGTTACTTTGCGTATGTGAACCATCTTGCTGAAAAAAATTGTAGCTACAAATTAATTAGGCCTATGTGAAAAACTTTACCTACCTATCTTGCTGTGAAAGTGTAAAAATTATTTTAAACATTATATTTCGGACATTTTTTTGTAAAAGAGTATTAAAAAATTTAATTTAATGAAGATTTCAATGTGGACCGAATTGCCCCACGCAAATTTTTAAACCTGGACTGAATTGCCCCATGTTACAATTTTTATAATAAAACATTTATCTCTTGCCTGAATGACTCCAACGATTGCATTAAGGTTATGAACTATTTTTAGGTACTATATCTTGGTACCAATAATGTAGTACAATTATTTTGACCTGTATGATTCTTGGCAATAAGCCTAATTTACCTGATTTTATAGTGCTCAGGGAATAAAAAATCACAAAATTAAAGCACTTAAATTCAAGGTTTGAAAATAAATTAGTCGCGATGTAAAAAAAAGAAAATTAAGTTCGAAACATTTTTTACTTTTTGTTCTTTTTTTGTTCATCTAATACACACACGCATATATATATCCAATATATATATATATATATATATATATATATATATATATATATATATATATATATATATATATATATATATATATATATATATATATATATATATATATATATATATATATATATATATATATATATATATATATATATACCGGTATATATATATATATATACATATCATAGCCCAGTTGGGGATATATATATATATATATATATATATATATATATATATATATATATAGTATATATATATATATATATATATATATATATATATATATATATATATATATATATATATTGTAAAAAAGGGCAAATCATTTCAAAATCAGGGGTACTCAAAATGCTAAGGTTTATTTTTTTTTTTTTTTCAAAAAAAATTTTTTATATGTTAATGTTATCCTTTAGGAGTAGAATTAGTATAATTGTATTTGTATATATAATATAGGATTAATGTTAGAAGCCGATAAGTAACGTGGACCAACTTGCCCAACAATTTTGGGGGGTGGGGCAATTCGGTCAACTTCAATTTTCACATCCCTAAGAATACTCATTTAAGTGTTTTATTTGATAAACTATGATAAGTCAGTTTTCATTTTTAAACATAATGGTATTACAATATTATTTCAAGAAATTGGGTTCAAAAACGTAATAAAATGTTCGAGTTTGCGTTCGTTTTTGTCAAACTACAAAATCGTAAAAAAAGGCTCGCTGAACGTAAGGAATTTCCTTAATTCTGTAAGGCTGCTATTCTTTTTTATTCTATATTATACAGAATTAAGGAAATTCTTTACGTTTGGTGAGCGTTTTTTTACGATTTTGCGGTTTGACAAAAACGAACACAAACTCGAGCGTTTTAGGCATATTACGTTTCTTAAGCACTAATACAAAAACGGCTTAAGGCTCTGGCAACATCATCAGAGTATCCCTTTGTATCCTGCCGTGTTACTTTTGCGTAAGTGTGAACCATCTTGCTGAAAAAAATTGTACAAATTAATTAGGCCAATGTGAAAAACTTTACCCACCTATCTTGCTGTAAAAGTGTAAAAATTATTTTAAACATTATATTTCAGACATCCTTTTGTAAAAGTATTAAAAAATTAAATTTAATAAAGATTTCAATGTGGACCGAATTGCCCCATATTACAATTTTTATAATAAAACATTTATCTCTTGCCTGAATGACTCCAACAATTGCTTTAAGGTTATGAACTATTTATAAGTACTATATCTTGGTACCAATAATGCAGTACAATTATTTTGACCTGTATGATTCTTAGCAATAGGCCTAAAATTTACCCGATTTTATAGTGCTCAGGAAAAAAAAAAAAATCACAAAATTAATGGACTTCAATTAAAGGTTTCATAAAAAAAATAATACCTAAGACATAAAACCACATTATTTTACATCTTTAAAGATATATTTTACATTGTAAAGGCTATTTTGAGCCACTGGACCGAATTTCCCACATGGACAGAATTGCCCCACGTGGACCGAATTACCCTATTTTACAGTATATATATATATATATATATATATATATATATATATATATATATATATATATATATATATATATATATATATATATATATATATATATATATATATATATATATATATATATATATATATATATATATATATATGGTATATTCCATATCAATTCAGGCAGGAGGGTTATCCTTCATAGTTTCAGATGTTTTTAATTTTGAAGGGTGC
>JABUQX010010223.1:17500-37370 GCA_015478945.1 Trachelipus rathkii | reverse complement strand
GGAGCAACTTTCTGCAACATGAAAAACTTCTGTTGTGACACTACTTGGACCACTACAAGGAATCCACAATCGTTGTGGTGCCCTCGTTCTTTCCAGCACAACACTCTGTTTTTGTGGAACTTTAGCCTTACTTCTATCTTTTCAACTGCAATACTTACCATCATTACTCTATATTAAGTCCCGCGGCCTCCGACCCACACCTGAAGGGAATAGCTAAGACTGCGAGACAGTCTTTTCTTTTCTTTTTTTTAATTTTTTACTTTCTCTTTTTTTTTTTTTTTTTTAATACTTTCTTTTTATTTTTCTTTTTGAAAAGGGCCCTGTAAGTGATAATATCGTAAAAAAATATTTATTCATATATTATTATTATTATATTTATTCTATTAATTATTATATTATCATAAATTAATATTTTTATTATTATTATTATCTATTATTATATTATTAATTATTTATACTAACTATAATTAAAATATTCATGCCTTGTTCATTCTTTTAATTTTTTTGCAGTAAGTGGCATTCATTTCTTCCGGATATTCTTTACTTCATCTTAAACTGCTTGTGCAAAGGAGTGGAACAACAATGGATGTAAAAAATATTTATCTAACCGAGGTATCTTAATCTCTTTCTTATCATTATAATATAATAATTTGCTTTGCTTACTCTTGTCTCTAGCTTTTCATCAATCGTTCCATTTCACCTCTTGTTGATGGAGCAAACCTCTTCACTCCTTTTCTAAATTGATTGAGTGTTCTTCAAGGGTTCTTACTTATCTCCAACTAAATATTCCTACTTTTACATCACAACGATCTTCTTAGCTGCAATTCTAACTCCTGTTCCACTCACATGACAAAACCTACTCATTCTTCACTCATATCAATGTCGCTCTCTACAGTTGTATCTAGAGTTCGCCTCTCGCTACAGCTTTCCGATTCAGTTTTTGCCTATAATAATATACTATAATACATAAATATATAATATATCACATAATCAATATATATATATATATATATATATACATAATACATTATATATACTAATAATACTAATAAATAAATATAATATATAATATCATATACATATAATAATATAATATTAAATATTATAATATCATATCATATATAACATCATCAATAACTAATATATATAATATAAATATATAACTAATATCAAATACTAATAATATATATATATATATCATATAATATATATAAATATATATATAATATATCATATATACTCTAAATATTATATATAAAATATATATATATAATATATATAATAATATTTAATATCAATATATGCTGCTGTATGCGTGCTGCCATTTTAGACTCGCAGACCACAAAGAAGGAAGAAGAGAGACGAGAGAGAGAAAAAATTATTTTTCGAAGCACCTTTCAACCAAGACACCAGGACATATATCTTTCCACTACACGAAGTTAAACATCCCATCTCCAGATATAGTTATATATTATGTATAACTTAGTATTACTTTAGAATTCTAGGGCTCACACACACACACAAAGAGAGAACAGAGAGAGATGCATCGCACGATCGCCAATCGACCTGACCTCTGTAGCAGAGGCTCTCTGCATGCCAGATACGAGCATGTAACACCTGAGCCAGGAGAGAGTAGAGAGAAGAAAGATGAAGAAGAGAGACGAGGAGAGGAATAGAGAGAGTTGACAGAGAGAGATGAGTTGAGTACAGGAAAGACTGACGACTGATATAAAGATGAAAGAGAAGATACGATGACAGAGAGTACTAAGATAGATGTAGAGTAGAGTAATATCACAGAGTAGAAGGTAGAAGAGAGGAGAGAGAAGAGCAGAGACGCAGCAGAGACGAGAGAAGAGATAGTAATCAAGTAAGTATGAGAGTAGTAGTATAGAAGTAAAGAATAACATACGATACATAGATGACATAACGATTGAGAACAAAGAGAAAAAAGAGAGAGAGAGAGAGACAGATATAGAACGTAGAGTAGAATTAGTTTATATTATATGGGAACATGAGTTCCGTGAACACCAATAAAACAGAGAGCACGGATAGACGATAGAAAGCGGATTTATACTAGATGAACAAAAATAATTACACAACCCTCAGTGAACATACTTATAAAAAGCATGATCTCATAAATAATAACATAATACTAAAATTAAAATTTCTTCTTTGCTCTTTCACTATTCACAATTCATATGATTTAATTCTAAATGCTTGCAAAATATTGAAACCTACACACTCCTCTATCTAACTATTATAAAATGCTCATACCTCTATCTTCTGACAACCCGTACTTTTCCCTTTACTTTTTCTTGCTTCGTTACTAAAAAACTCCTTAATACGTAACCGACACTCAAGGCATATACTTAATGCGTTCATAGAAAACAAATTACAACCTATGATCATCCTCAACAACTCAACACTAATTTTTGAGGGCAAAAATGGTAAGAAGATGCTAAGTTTCACTGAAAGGGTAAATACACCTACCTGTAGTATAAAACTCAAGGAGTACTAGCCATCGGTAAAGCTTATGCGCCGAGATAAATAGTGTTATTCTAAAAGTGCTCTATGGACTAAGAGTTTCTTGGGCAAATGAATGAAGAAGATTGCTGGCCTCAAACTGACAGGCGCGAAAGCACTACCACTTGGGAGATGGTTAACTTAATTATAATTATATTAATCATATTATATATTAAATATTATAACCATAAATATTATATAATTGATAATTTTTTGATGTATGAATAATAAATATACATAATTAATAAGATTAATATATATATATTTATAATATATTATAACTATTATATAAAATATTAAATATATAATATATTAATATATAATATATATTATATATATATATATATATATATATTAAATTAATTATAATTTATAATATTATATATAATTGGTACTGTTATGTATGCCGTGATTGCCATTAGACTTGCAGAGAGAGAGAGAGAAGAGAGGATATAGAGAAGAGAGAAGAGAGAGAGAGAGAGAGAGAGATGAGCAGAATGCTGAGAAATTTTTTTTATCTCCACCTAGTCAGATTGCATCTATACACAAGATCTACATGTAAGTATTCAGGGACACTAAATAAACAAAAGATTTAAAAAAATATTGCTTAGAATGTATAAAACTTTCTTTCGTATTTTTATAATGAAACTGTAATTATGCCATAATACCACTTGATTTAAAACAAAAAAATCTCGAAAAAAATCATATTACAATTTAAATAATTCATAACCAATTTACTGAACAGACGAATGTGTGTTAGTGATCCTCTTCACTAATAAATTATAAGATTAAGTCTGTTAGTTTTGTGATAGTGTTTGCCACCTATTTAAAAATAAATTTACAAGTTTTACTTAGATCGAGCTTGTTGTTGTCCTCCCTTCTAAATGAATACCAAATAATGAAGACGGGTAGCCATTTACTATAAGTAATTGCCAGTGTGAGTAGTAGATAGAGAGAGAGATAGTAAGATAAAAGTGGACCAGAAAACTACATTTGAGCAGAAGAGGCCATGAAGTAGATGATGAGTATGTTCGAAAAGAGAGAGAGAGAGATAATTAATATAACTTTTTTTTTAGTGTGTGTATTTGATAACACTCAAGGATCACCGTTGTTTTGCCTACGGTTCTTATCCAGGCATGACATCTGTTTTGAGTGGAACTTCTGGCCTTCTTATTTTTCCTGCATATATTCAATCTTTTCCTCTGTTAAGACCGCGAACGTTGGCCCCCCTGGTGGGAATTGTCGTAAGGGCATGCGGACAGGGTGTTTTGTTTGTTTATATTGTATTTTTTTTATATTATTTACTTTTTTTGGAACCCCCTGTGTTGAAAAAGGCCCTAGTGGAGTGGTCCTGTGTGTTCGTGTATGTGTGGTGCACGAACGAGTGTGTGTGGTAATTTGGCATTGAAAGTTTTAATCTTTAAAGTTTTTTAAATCAATATATTAATATTATATATATATAATAATCATATATAATATTATTATTCATATATATATTGGTAGTTAGTAATGTAAAGGGATCAATATCAAGTTCATATATTATATGATGATTAGCGTACTAGATGTTTATACTTATAATTAGTCCACGACGTTAATATATATTTAACCTGTATATGTATTATATATATTTATTAGTTAGTGGTTATTTTTGGTAGTGAAAGTAACTCTAATAGTCTGTATAAATAGAAGTTAATTAAGTAATCTCATATATAACTTTCAATTAGTTACCATAGATGGACAAATTCTTAAGGTAGGACATGCTGAGGTGTGTGAAATATAGAATATTAAATGAATTAGAGTGAGATAATGATATACGTTAATTTATTATTAGTAGTATGTGGTATAGATAATAATAATAATAGGGGAATAATAATTAGAGTAAATAAATATTGAATAGTTAATGTTTAGAGATGGATGTTACTAATGTGGTAAAAGGATGTAAATGAAATGATCTCTCACGTGATTATGGATTATTATAAGCGATGTTAAATTAAGTGGGTATAGTGATGTATTGATGTTATGTGATATACAACTACCGCTGATGATAGCAGATACGATAAAGATAAAGTGGTAATATTAATAGTAATACGTAACGAAGTCTGAGAGTAGTAAAATTGATATGTTATGAGCAGTATTAATGAGTACTATAGAGAATAATAATTTAAATAAAAGGTGCATGATTAGGAGAAGTAAATAGCCGGTATATAATAGGCTAATGTGTTGTGGTACCCATACCCTTAGCAGGTAGGTGAATAATATATATTAATATATTATATTAGTAATATGAACCTATATATACATGTGATACGATAATTTACTCCATTTAATTGAAGCTCACTCACGTATTATTTCACTCACTAGGTCCTATATATATATTGATTAGCTTCATTAGGTGAGTGGATTTTACTAGTCTTGTTAGACGTAAGCTCCTACAATAAATTATATATTGGTAAAGATAGTATATATTATAGGTGACTATATATATATATGATAGAAGTACTATAGTATATAGTATAATTATAGCTTATTATTATCTATATTTTATATGCGCGAATTCATTACTGAAATAATAATAATTAGTTATATTTTATCCTTAACTAATTATATATGACTTATATATATATATTTCTTATATATATATTATCCCGTAATATTAGCATATTGTATAATAGCATATATAATACCTTTACTATCCATCACTATAATATACTATTATAGTATATTATAGTAAGGGTGACCATAAAGAGAATAGTTATGGTATTATAGAACAATATATTGATATAAATATATTAATTGATATATAAATATATATTAATATATATATATATATGATAAATATAAAATATATTATAAATGTAATAAATAGGCTATAGATATATATTATTATATATTTATATATTATATATATATTATAATATATATATAATATATTATATAATATATATATATATATATTTTTATTATATATATAAACTTATATATATATATATATATATATAATATCAGATATATATATATATATATATATATATATATAATATATATTATATATATATAATATATATATATATTATATAGATATAGGCAGTATATATATATATATATAGCTATAATAGTATTATAATATATATATATTATATATATATATATTACTATATATATATATAATATATATACTATATATATATATATTTTATTTTAAGGGTGACTTTTTTATTAAAAATTTAATATATATAATTATAAATATAAATATATATATATATATATATATATGTATATATATTATATATTATATTATATATATATATAAGGCCTATTAATATTATATATATATATATATAATATATATATATATATAATATATATATAATATTATCTATATAATATAGATTTAGTATAATTTCTAATATATACATATATATAAGTGGATACCTATATATATAATATATATATATATATACTATATATATATACTATTATATATATATATATATATATATATTATATATATAAACTATATATATATTATATAATATATATATATATATATTATATATTAAATTATATCCATATTTATATAATTTAATATTACTATATATAGTATAATTAATATATATACTATTATATATATATATTATATATATAATATATATAATTTTCAGGAAATAATATAAATGGCGAGGCACCATAAACTCAATTAGAGCATTTTTCTGTGCTTCTCTACAGTATAAAACTTTTATTGATAATTCATCCAGAAATAGATTCTTGAGATTGTATTTCAAGAACAACTCGATCAGTTTTAATGTGTTCTAAGTAAAAATTTTATGTTTATACATCCTCTACACATAATCAGAAATGTAAAAAATCTTACGTTAGAAGTATTTTTTTCAAAAAAAAATTCTGTCAAAAGGTCTAAAATTTTGTCAAAGTAAAACATTGGCTCATTTTTATTTTACTGTATGTCCGATCATCTATAT
Source organism: Trachelipus rathkii (assembly GCA_015478945.1). Classification (NCBI taxonomy): domain Eukaryota; kingdom Metazoa; phylum Arthropoda; class Malacostraca; order Isopoda; family Trachelipodidae; genus Trachelipus; species Trachelipus rathkii. The sequence goes on along the minus strand of JABUQX010010223.1, from coordinate 30,870 downwards.
GAAATTTTAAGAGTAGATAGAACTGTATGAGTTGCGCAAATTTTATTTAGGCATCCTTTTGAATATTCATTCATTTGACCACTGATCATCTTAAAAATTAATTCAAATATAATATTGAAAAGTGAATTCTCGTAATTGATCTTCACTCTGCTCTACTGTTTTTCTGAAGAAAACTTTTTTGCATTCACTTTTATATTTGCAATCACTATCACAAGATGATTTCCACTTAGGTATTTAAAAAAAGCTATCAAACATATGAAAATTGCGCAAAACGTTAAATCGTGCACACCCACACACATCTAATTAAACACTAAGTACTTTATACGAAAAAGGGTTAAAACAAGCCTATTTCTCCATTTTATGGTATTTTTCCTATTTTTTTTACCTAATTCCAAAATTTAATTAAAATATTCGTATTATTTTCTGTATTTATTAATAGCTTTTTTTTTTAAAACTTATGTAAATTTCGACAATTAATTATGTAAATTATGTACATTTCGAGACTTAATTTTTTATGTAAATTTCGACACGTAATTACTGTATATAGAATGAGACATTTTTTTCAATAATGCTTAAATTTGTGAAATTTAGCCATGAAATAGCCAACGTGGGAACCCTGAACAGAAAACCATTAATCATAAATCTTCTTAATTTTTTATTTTTTTTTAAATTAAGAAGATCGAGAAACTGGACGAATATCAAGAGAAAGACTCAAAATATTTGCTTGCTGTTAAGTTCCCGCAAGCTTTTAATAGTGCTTTCGCCGTGAGTAATTACCATGTTAAACTTCTCGGAAAGGCAGGCGCGCGAGCTACCGCAAGCATCGTATTGGCTAGCGAAATTTTTATTCATGATGGCTGCTCGAGAATGCAAGTTAAACATAAACTTGAATTTATTGTTAATAGAAGCGTTAGAAGAAGAATAATTATCGACATCTTTAATCTCAAATCATAGAATACTAACAATCAAAATTTTATTTTATTATTTTTCACTTAAGCATGCGCCGCATGCTAAGCAAGCAATAAGGATTCTCCCCTGATATATAATATATATATAGTATCTCGATAATATTTATTAAACTTAAATATATATAATATATATATATATATACTATATCTTATAATAATATATTATATAATATATTATATTAATTATAATATATATATATAATATAATATATATTAATTATCATATTACTATATTAATATAATATATATATATATAATATATACGTATAGTTTTAAAGTATCTAGCCTAATTCAATATATACTAGATATACTTCCTATATATATATATAATAATATATACTATTATATATATATATATAATATCATATATATATATATATTATAGTAATCACATATATAATATACATATAATATATATATAACTCTATAAATAAATATAATATATTAATCCTATTATACTATTACTCTATATGATATATATATATCATATATAATATATAATATATTATATATATTATATATATATATAATTATATCATATATATATATTAATATAGATATATATATACAAGATATTATAATATATATATAGTATATATAGTATATAGTTATATATCTAGTATATATATATTAAATACTTATTCATATAATTATAATAATAATATATATTATCATAATATAATATGAATATTATATATAATTATATATTGTGTATTTATGTATATATAAATTAATAAATAATATATATATATATAATATATTATTATTATACTATATATATTAGTAATGTCTTATATATATATAGTAGGGTGTATTAGTTATATCAGTATATATATATGCCATCTAGTATTATATGTAAAGAGTATACAGATAGTATATAATATATATGTATCATATAAGTATATATATATATATTACTAATATATTATAACTGATATAAGTATTATAAGATATATATATATATATATATATAATAATATATATATATATATATTATATATATATATATATATATATATATTACTATATTATATAAAGATGTGTGTGTATATATATACGTATACAATATATCCATAATATTATCTTAAAGATCTACACAAAACAAATATACCAATATACATATAGATATATGATATATATACTATATATATATAAAATATATATATATAGTAGATATAGTGTATAGTATAGATATTATAATATATATAATATATATAGTATATATATCATAGTGAGATAGATGAATAGATAGTGACTGATAGATATGAAGTATAAGAGCAAGATAGATATATAATATAGAGTAATATTACTACTCAATTACCATAATAATATTAATTTACTTACAATATTATTATTATTCCCATAGGTCTTATCTATGTCTGGACAAAGGAGAGATGAAGAGAAAAAGAAGTTGTTACAAATAAGAATTTGAAAAAATAAAACTAAGACTTTATTTTGTTAACAAAAAAAAGAAAAATCTAATGGCAAAACATAATCTAATATACTACAAGCATGTACACAAGCAAAAATATACTTAGCAAATAAGGACCTTTAATACAACAAAAATGCACTAAACAATTAAACATACAAATAAATCTATAGCGAAACATTACCCTACAAATCACATAGAGAAAGTTTCAAAGCAAATAAAACCCTGTTTTCATCCCAAGAAAGGAAAAGATGACATAATAAATGCATGTGGACAATAAAAACAAAAAACATAATATGTCCAGAACACAAACATAAAAAAAACCACACTACACATATTATTCACAACGACATGGGAAGCGCGCACACACAACGGAGTGTATTTACCCACGCACACCACCTTTTCATACATTTTTTTTTTTAATAATTGAAGAAGTCTGAACAACTTAAAAAATGCTGAATGAATTAAATTTAAAGGCATAAATGTTTGTATATTTTTTCCCAAGTTTCTTTTAAATAAAATAAATAAATTGGCAAAATGTGTCTAAAATATTATAGAGGATTCCTCTCTCTCTCTCTCTCTCTCTCTCCTCTCTCTCTCTCTCTCTCTCTCTCTCTCTCTCTCTCTGTCTCTCTCCCCACACACACACCCACACACATACATATTTTGAAGTCTATCGACAAACCAGCTCTTATAAATGCTGAAGTATCACTTCTCTATTTTTGAGTTGTTATTGAGAAATAAATTTATGAATTGTTTATGGACAGATATTTAAAACCGATTTTGTTAGGTTCAATACATTATAATGGGCCATTCCTTCCTGAAATTACAGGTCGTAGAAAAAAGTTTATATTTTATTATTATTATTTAGAAAGTGTTTTTGTGTAGAGGTATAAATACTTAAATTAGGTATCTGTAAGAGAACTTTACATTTTATGATACTTTACGATTTTCTATTTTTGGCTATAAGTTATCATTCATCAATTATTAATATATTTGATTCAAAATATTGGTTATGAAAATTTTTAGATTTTTGTGGTTATTACTCATAAACATATATAATAAATGGCCAATTGCACCTGTATATCATATGTTTTAACTATAGTTTAATGAAATAAAAAATAAATAACAATATAAAGAATTTAGAATATTTTAAACATATAAATTTGTCAGTAAATAAATAATTAATAAAATAAGCGTTAAAGAAAATTTAAAATTTAATATATCAAAACCCACTTTTAAACAAAGAAAAAATACAATGAAAGGAAAAAGAAAGCTAAATGTAAAATGTAATACTATAATAATTAATAATAATTATAAATTTATATATTATTAATCTAAAATATAGCTCCCTATATAATATGAGGAAACTAATTTAAATTCGATCTTCATTTTGATAATTTATACGCAAACTCAAACTAGTTCCTAAGCTTATAATTACAAAATTATCATATTAAACGTTTATTTAAGTAATTTTAGGATATATTTGAATAACTTAAACAACAAAAGTCTTTTAAATGTACCTCGTGGTAAAATTATATGAGTCGTAGAAAAAAGTGACAAATTTGTATAATTATTTTAGAATAAGGTATTTGAAATTTAGTTTAGTGCGTAATTACTATGGTTATTTTAAATATGTAATGACACAATTGATTCTTTATTTGAGGTGATAATATATATAGTATCAGTCTAGAAAAAACGTAATTTTAGTTCTAAATTTTTGAAATTTTGAAAATATTTTTAAGTAGCATTTTATTCGTGCGGATTAAAAACATTATAGTGGCCATTATCACTCCTTAAATTCAAGGTCGTAGAAAAGTGTTTTTTTTAATTATTTAGAAAGGTTTTTTCTTATATTGAGTAATACTATATTCGTATAATTTGGGGTATTTTAATAGCTAGTTATATAATTTTGGTAAGTAATCAATCCTTACATATTAACAAAATTTATTCTAAATGGTTCTTGTAAAAGTGTATATGGTATACTTTGTGGTTCAATACACATCTCATTATGTTAAAATTCATTTGCAAAGATTTACTTTTAAAGCAATAGAAACAATCATTATTAATTTTAAATATTTCATTTTTTTAGCGAATAGTTCATTTTTACTCTTTCAGGCCTCTTTGACTCACCATAATTGGGGTATTTTCGGATTTCTTAAGGTGAGTTACATGAGATGCTGTTTACTATAACGTGTCATTAGCGCGAAAAGGAACAGATAAAGCAAGTCCTTCAATTTAATCAGTAGATATATTTCCAATCGTGTGATACGAAAAATGGGAAGCCAGCCTTTACCCCCCCCTCTGTAAATCTCAGATGTATTATGTAGGTTGAGAGCCTCGCACTCACAGTACTAGAGAAAAATCCACCCATGTCGCAAGTCAATACCTACCTGATAATGAGCGAGTGCGGAGCTCTAGAGGAAAAACTGCGAGGACTCTTCCTATCAATACTATATATTTTCGTAAAGGCTTATGGTGTAAGTGGAGTCAATGTAAGGGTTACAATCCTTATTGCCCCAGGTGGTGCGCCTACTATCAGCGCAATACTTCAACAATACATATATTATACTCACTACCCTCGCCCTGACGTGCGTCTCCTATCGTAATGACATTGCACTCTCAATCTCTAAATTTTGTCTTAATATCATCTCTTGCCCTGCACTCATATAGAGATCTCTTATCTCGGTCTTTCCAAAACAATTTTCGATCAATCGCCACTTCATTCCCTAGACCATTTTACTAGGTCGCTAGTACAGTGTTCGTGCCTCTCTATTAGATTATTCTCTCTCAGATACGGTCTCCTTTTAGAGCGATACCACCGATGCAAGGCTAATAATACATCCGTATCGTGTATATCCTATACGGCCGACTTTATTTCATTTAATTTCAAGTCCTTCCACAATGACCAAACCATCATCAACATACTTTCATATTCATTCTCCTCATATTCTCTCTGGCTTTCGTATCACACCTCACCTCAATCTATCTCATACTATACGTTGTACAATTACACTTTATCTGTATTTAATTAGGTTTATACTACTTCTTGTTGCCAGTCTCTAGAACATTATGAATACCATAATGGCTCGACACACTATTTGAACTTCCATGATCTATACTCTCTCTTTATCCAGAAGATACACCGGAGTTAGCGTTAGCATCAACGTGACCATTACTCTTAATAACCTATCATTTAAGCGAAACAAGTTACTCCCAGTGTGTATAGTCTAGGAGCGCACTATTCAAGTATGAGTTCACTCTTCTCGGATACATTTCTATCCCAGACTTGTTTATTTCAATCTACTTCCTTGAGGCCTCCTGCCATCACAACTTTCCCTACTACCCTACTAATTTAAGTACCAGTCCTTTCAATTTTATTTTTAGTCTAAATAACTTTTTGATAATAATTTGAAATTTTAGGATTTGTGTTATTCTTTTGAAAATGGTATTCTTTCCTATGCCGTTCTTATGTAAAGTTCAGTAGAGAATAAGATAGATTTTATTTATTTTTAGATAGTGATTTTTTGTGTGAAAAACACTATGGTATCTTCGGACTTTTAATAGCTTGTATATACTTTTAGAGTTGAATTCTATAATTTTAGTGAAATTTTGATATTTATTTTGAATATTTTTAGAGATTTTTAGTGAGTATTCAAAAACATATAATAAATGCCATCCTTCCTGATAAATACATGTCAGTAGGTAAAAGAGATTTATTATATTTATAAATTTTTTAGTAAAAATATTTTGTTATTATATTATATATATATATATTTATTATATATATATATATATATTATATTACTCTTCACCCACATATTACAGCTCCTGTGTCGAAATTATGATACTGTTATATACTTTTATGAGTATATATACGTAAAACAGTCCTCAATTTTATTTTGTCAAAATTTATTGAAATCTTAGGTTTTTTGTTGTAGTGTGATATTAATCATAATACATTATAATAATGCGCCATTTCACTCCTGATAATACAGTGATTACGTATATAGATAAAGTGATTTTTAATATATTTTTAGATAAAGGTATTATTTGTATTGTAGTAGGTATATCATACTTAATATATGTATCTTCGGATATATTATATATAGTAACTGTATATACTTTTGGAGTAACTCAAGTCATATATTTCTCAATTCTATAAATTATTGTACTAATAATATTTTTTGAAATTTTTCTTCGCTTCTTGCGTATTTTCTGCGCGTTGTTTCCATGAACACCTATACAATGTGCCATGGCCTCCTGAAATTAACAAAGGTTCGTAGAATAAGTATTTATTATATTTTTATAGTTAATAGTTCTTCTAAAGTCACTCTTAACAATTTATTGTATAATTAATATTAAGATGTATAAATTTTATTACTTTGAGTAATATATATTATAATCATATCAACATAGTGTGAAGCTCAATTTTTATAATTTTTTGTCATAAATTTATTAGAAATTTTAGTAATTTTTGGTGGATTACATAAATAACATATATATATAAAATATACGCTTAATTAACCTTTAATACGTGCGTTGCGTAGAGAAGTTATTTTATATTTTTTAGTAAGGTTTTTGTGTGGGAATACTATATATTATGATTAGTATTATTCATACTGCGAGAGTTTAGAGAGAGATGAGCGTAGTGATATAGCATATTTGGAGAGAGAGACGAGAGAGAAGGAAGAAATAATAATAATTATAATTTTGTTAAAATTTTAACAATTTGTGTAATGTTATGAAGGAATTGTGATAATGGTTTCCAAACAATATTAGAAATGCATTCCGTCACTGAAAGTGAGCGAGGTCGAGAAGGAAGAGTGTAAGATTTGTATTAGTTTTTTAGAAATGTTTTTGTGTGAGGAAGACCACGTATAGGTATCATTCGGAGTTTTTTAGAATAGCTGTTAGTACTTTTGGAGAGTAGAGACAGTCCTCGAAAGTGATTAATTTTCGGAAAGAATATGTATGAAAGATATTGTGAAGAGATTTTGTTAAATTTGTGGTTTTTCAAACATATAAATGGCCATTCCCCTGAAATACAGGTCGTAGAAAAGTGTATTTTATATTTTAGAAAGGTTTTTGTGTGGAGAGAGAGAGAAGATACTATGGTAATGACATGACGAGACTGAGTCTAAAAAGGCAGTAAGGTGGCTAGATTTGGGAGAGAGAGAGAGAGAGACTTTAAAATAATTGTTTTAAAAATTTTTTATATAAACTCGTATCTCTAACTCTAATCATTTTAATTATTGTCTCAACATTATTTCTCAAACGATATTTGAAAGATTTATTAATCTGTGTATTTGTTTTGGAGTGTGTATACATAGATCTATTAAATGGCCAATTCCTCCTGAAATACAGGGTGTCATGTCGTATCAATATCATGTGTATTTTTGAACTTTGTGTTTATAAGAACTTTCGACGCTTTCGAATGGTTCCTCTTTAATTCTTCGAAGCTTTCGAAAGGGTCTTCTACAATTCTTTATCTAGAATAAATTGGAGAACGTTATTTTATTGATCGTCTAGTAGTAGGGGGTACCTCATGCTCGGATTTCGAAAATGACCGCGACCTTTTGCCATATTTATCTTAACTCGCGGCTCAGTACTTCCTCGTGTTTTTATGTGTATTGAATTCGAGATCTGTTATTATCTACTTTCTGAGCCAGTTAGAGCACCTCTCTCCCTCGAACATCTTACTATTTCGCTCCAATATATTTGGTCTCCTGATGACAATTTTTTGATTTGTTTAGTCGACATTTCTCTCGTGTGTCGATTTCTCTCCAACTGTGGTGAGGTCAATTTTGGCCCTCTCCCTCTGAGAAAATATTCATGGTACGCCTAACGCACTATGTCGGTGATTAAGGTGTTATGAGTCGTATTTTTTTTTTAGAAAGGGTATCTCTCCGCTGAGAGTTATTTACTGAGAATACGGCCTAAATTTTCTTACGAAGGAACACCTTATATTTTTTTAGAAGGTATAGCTGTCCTAAATTTATGTATCTCCCTAATTCTTTTGAAACCCTAATTTTTTGAGAACCCTAATAATTATGTCCTCTCTCAATAGTGATAGATTACCTTTCTCGTTCAAAATTTTTGAAATTTTCGTTAATTTTTATAGTCATTTTTGTGGCTAACTCAAACACTAAATATATGGTCACTTCCTTCCTGCGAGCACCATTAGACTCATGTGTTCGGGCAATCTCTTACGGAAAGTGAGTGTGCTTCCATATATCTCGATGAGAGTCGTATTGGGCAAGAGACCGTAATTACTTATAATGGCTGATTCTATCGTAGCCCCTTCCTATTATTATCAGGCGCTGTCTACTCACCTTTTAGAGTGTGTTTTCGACCGTGGGCCATTTTTGCCCACGGTAATTTCTGGCTAAACTTTAGGGCATTATAGCAGTCCTTTTCAAATTTGATATTTTCTGTCGATAAATCTTGTAAATTTTGATTTAGAACCATTGAGTATTAGTCGAGATCCTATTTCGCTCTGTGTTTGCTAATCCACATGTGTGTCAATTTATTGGCACTCGTTCCTCCTATAATTATATTTAAGCGACGTACCGTGTTGGAGTACATATCACAGAGTTCATTTTTATCCACTCTGTGTAGAATATGTGTTTTGAGAGTGCTGTACCGTTAGACGAGCCTTATAGGCTCACTCTTTTCGTTATTGATGTTAATATCAAGCTGTTCTACTTTTGAGTAACAGTCTCATTTTATAACTTTTGGTGAATAGAAATTCTCTCGAATTAATTATGTAGGACACTTTGTATATATCCGTGCGCGATTCAAACATCATATTAACCATAGCTCGAGTTCCTCTTCGAAATATTTTTATACATGGGTCGCTCAACGAAAAGGTCCTTTATATTTTTGAATCATCAAATCCCACTCGTGCTCCACCCGTCACATATTTCGTGCCTAACTTGTACGCATGTATGGACCTTACCCTAACTTGAACACTTACACACGTGCGCGTGCGCACACACCACACACACACACATCGACTTCGAACGAGCACCAATACTACGACTCGTGAGTCTGCCTGACGGATTTTATATATATAGCTGATCTATTACTTTGGCAGTTATGTGAGTCCTCAATTTTACAATCTATTGTCAAAATTTTGAAATTTGGGAAGAGTTGTGTGGAGAGCCGAAAGTTGTTTGGTGGTTGCAACATGATTAAGGATGAGAGGCCGATTGCTCCTGAATACAAAAGGTCGTAAAAGAAAATGTGATTTTTAGTATTGTTTAGAAAGGTTTTGTGTGACGCGGAATCTATAGTGTATATCTTTCTGCGGCATTTATTAATATGCTGTTATACTTTTTGTGTAACAGGTCCTTAAAAGAAAGTCGTCATCTAAATTTTTAGAAAGTTTGTGATAATTTTAGAGAAATATTCTTTCGTGAGTTCAAATAAACTATAGTTCAAATGGCTTACATCTACGCTCCTAGACAAAATATATGTGCGTTATTAATACTGATTTATGTTATTTCACTCTTATATAGACAAGGTTTTTTGATCTCGATACGTTGTATTTAGAATTATACATAATAGTATATCTCTTCAGCGAGGAAATTATTTTAATAGTCGTTGGTTTATCTTCGATATTTGGCGAGCTATGCTAACATCTCACTCATCTCTCAATTCGATACTTTAGATGTCAAAAATTATTCTGAAAATTTTGGAAGAATATTTTTAGTGCATTTTTGTGGGTCTTTTCTAAACATATAATAATGGTCAATTATCCTCCTGATAATTTTACTAAGGTCGTATAAATATTGATATTTATATGGTTTAGAAAGGTGTGTGAGACTCAACTTTATGTGATATAATCTTCGTAGATTTTTAAGTGAGCTGGTTCTAACTTTTGGAGTAACAGTCCTCAATTTAATTTATGTGAATGTGAAAATTTTGTAATTTTTGATAATTTAAAGTCATTGCATTTTTTAAGGTTCAAACATATAATTAGCCATTCCTCCTGAAATATAATTCGTAGAATAAATAGTGATATATTAGATATATTTTTATAGAAATAGTTAACTCTACTATTCTTGTGTGTGAGGAATACTATGTATCTTCGGATTTTTACATATCTATGTTTTATCATATATATGGTGTAAAGAATGAACTTTTGTAAGCATTTTATGTTCAAATAATATTTTTGCATTTCAATTTTTCCAAATTTGTTGAACTCGAAGATATAACAAAAATGGCCTATTCCTGCGATAAATTTGTTAGAGGAGGAAGTTGAGGTAAATTTATTTAAGAAGGATTCTTCTATTGTAGAACAGCTTATGGAATATCTTCGGATATTTTAAATAGCTGTTATATATATTACTTTTTGATAAGTAAAAATTCCTCAATTTTAAATTTTGTCAAAAATTTTGAAATTTTAGATTTTTTGTGGTTCAAACTAATATAATAATAAATTAGGCTCCATTCTCCTATTATTGTAGGAAATTGTATGAAAATATGATATTTTTAAATTTTTAGAAAGTTTTTTGTTTGAGAAAATTTTACTATGTTATCTATCTGGATTTTTATAAATAGCTGTTAATACATTTGGAGTAATCAAGTCCTCTAAATTTTATTTTTGTACTAATAATATATTCAAATTATGATATAATTTTTTTTGATATTATATTAATTTGTGGTAGTTAAATAGAGTATAATGGCCATTCCTCTCTGAAGTATATCAATCGAATAATTAAAGTTCTGCGAATTTTTGTGTTTTATAAATCATTATAACATATTAAGTAATAGCGTTTCATGGTTGTGAGAATTTGATAGAGGATTAATAATCTTTTTTTATGTGCTACTCTCGAGAATTTCTCCATCTTCACCTCGGTTAGTGTAGTCGTTTGTGATAGTATAGAAAAATTTCTGAATCCAACAACTCTAAAAAAATTATTTGTTTTTTTGCTCGAAAACAAAGTTTTTGTAATTATCTCGTGTGAAGGTTATATTATGTTTAGTGGATCTCGGGCTGTGCACTGATTTCATGAAAATTGAGAGGTCTATTCGCTCCTGAAATAAGTGTTTCAAGATTGGCTCTAGATAGTGATAACGTGTGGAATGTTATTAAACTTGTGTGTAGGATGTTTTCTCCACATTCGGAGTTTTTAGACGTCTTATACAAATATCTTTTTAATGCATATTTACAGTAATAATCACGTATTTTAGTCGTTATCTTTTTCGTAAGGTGGTGCTTATCTCTTTAATACTGATTCATGTACTCTCATCTTTTTTGTGTGTTTCTATTTCAGTAACCTATGAGTACTTTCAGAAGAGGCCTAGTAACTTGTCACATCTCAAATTTCCTCCTATAGTGCTATATATATTCTTTGAACAATATACTATAGTGTTAGGTGAATAATTTGGACATGGTGTAGTGAAGTCAATTATCTCAAGAAACAATATTAACTAACTTTGTGAAGCAAGCAATATTCTGGATACTTTGGATGAAACCGGAAGACCAGATAAGCTTGGGCTCCCCATTGGTCTGTAAAACGATGTGTCGAAAATCTACGTCAGTGAGAAAAAATGGTGACGCGAAAGTTAACGCTCGCGATATTACAGAGAGTTCGTGGTAGATTGACACGTGATTTTTATATTTATTTAGAAAGATTGTTGTGTGTTATGGACGGAAGTACGTAACTCCGTATACATGACAGTCACTCATTTAGTATGTACATAGTTATTTATCTTTGGTAGTAATGTGGAAAAGTGAAACAGTCTCCTACTTTTACAGTTATTCTCAGATATTCAGAATCATATGTATTTAATCAGAGTGGTAAGTTGGGAGTGATATCTCTCAGCGATGTGCCAACACCATAGTATCAAATGGCACCATTCCTCCCTCCTGACAATACTATCGGCGTCCGCTTATGACCAATATTGTCATACACTCCATCTTACCTCATATATGTCTACGAAACGGTTCTTTGTGTGAGGAATACTATGCGTATCTGCGTGATTTATGAGATAAGGAAGCATTATTATCCAAGCGATTTGGTTTTGTTTGCACTATCTGTGGGCAGATAGTTGGTAGTGTATGAAGTACCTTCTACACGGTAGGACAGTTTCTCCCAGGAAGAGATCAATGATTAGTGCGAGAGTTAAGTCTCTCCAAAGCAGTACTTCTCTAGAGCAAGTCCGTCTCAATTTTAATTTTGCTCCATAGAGAACTATTGTGAAAAAAGAATTTAGAGTCTCTCTCTAATGGTGGTTCAAACATATCAAAATGGCCATTCGCGTACATTGAGAGTATTAACAGGAATCGTATAATGATAATTTTGTTGCAGTATCTTAATAAGATATTTTAGATAAGGTTTACTTTGTCTCGAGTATTTCATTGAATGAAGTGATAGACCTGTAAGTCTTCGAGTATTACATTGTAGTGTGAATAAGCATCTCGTTTGATACATTCCTTCTCTAGAGTGGCGGTATACCCTTAAGTCCTCAATTTAATTTATAGTTCCAAAACCTTCTTCCATGAGAGAATTATATCTCTCTCTAGAGTGGTATTTTATGGATAGGGTCAACTCGAAGAATAGACTATATAGAAAGTGTCGATTTTCCGTCTCCTGAAATACATAGTCTATCAAGATATAATGAGGCTTTTTATATATTTATTTTAGTGAGATAAACGGTTTTTGCGAGTACAGTAGTCCAGGCTAACACTCAAGGCTATCTAAACAGCGTGATATTAAGTTTAATGTGAAGACTGTTTTATACTATATTGGAATATAGAATGATCTTGCAGAAGAGTTAACTCCAGTCCTCAAATATATGTATACAATACTCTTGTGGTATAGAATTTTTTACTTAATATCTTGTGAAATTTTAGAGTCATGTTGTTATGTGGTTAATATCAAACCATATAAATGGCCAATTTCTCCCTGGAAATACAGGTCGCTATAAAAGTGATTTTATATATTTTAGCGCACATGTGT
>JABUQX010010223.1:0-12500 GCA_015478945.1 Trachelipus rathkii | reverse complement strand
TATAATATAATATATATATAATAATATATATAGTATATTCATAAATTTACTCTTTCAGATTTTTATTATTTTAAAATATATAACAAAATATTAAAAATTTAAATTAATAACAAAAATTAACATTGCTATTACTATAATAAATAATCATGGCAAGCAGTTACCAATCAACCAGCAAAGAAGGATCTATTCCTTGTAAATCAAAAAGTTTAGCATGGAAATTATTCGACATAGCTAAGGATGATCAATCAAAAACTATTTTCAAATTATGCAAAATCCAAATATCAAGAGGAACCAATAGAGGTGGCTTTACAACAACAAATATGCTTAAACATTTAAATACTAAGCATCCAAAAGAATTAAAGGAGAAAGAAGAAAAGGAAAGACAAGGACAGAAAAGGAAAAGATCTCTTACGGTAAATATTTCAGAAACTAAAAGGAGTAAAACTGAGTTGCAATGTTCTAAGCAACCAACTTTGATTGACACTCTTAACAAAACCAAAATATGGCATATAAATGACTCTAAATCCAAGAAGATTCCCAGACCTATTGGAGAAATGATCGCAGTGGATTTGCAACCATTTTCAATAGTTGAAGACATTGGTTTCATAAGACTGATAAATCATGTGTGCCCAAACTATGTAATTCCTTCAAGAAAATATATAAAAGAAACTATTGTGAAAAATATATATGAATGTGTGAGAAATAAAATACAAGATCAGATTAATGCAGGGGAATACTTGTCTTTTACAAGCGATGGATGGACAGCTGATACTGCAAATACCTCATTTTTAAGTTTACCTGCTCATTGGTTATCTAGCAACTATGAACAACAAAATGCCATCCTTCGAGTCTCACCTTTTCACGTGATTGTCTTCAAAATGTTATAGAAGAATTCAATATTCCTGCTAATAAATTCCTTGTTATTAGGAAGGAATAAATGCCCAATATGCGCGCCTGCCAGAGTTATAAAGCATTGAGTCTAGTCTTCCTCTACCCTCCCTCGCTCATCCATATTATATATATATATTATATATATATTTTATATATATATATATATATATATTATATATATATTATATATATTATATATATATATATATAGGATATAAATACAGGACTCAATGTGGGTTTGAACCCTTACCCTTAAGATGGTGATTTATACAAATAATTGTGCGGTTATGCATAAATCCCCCCGTATTTAAATATATATTATATATATATATATATATATATATTATATATATATATAAATATATATACTAAATAATATATTATTATTATTATATAATATAACTTCGAATCGGAATCGGAATCGTGGATCGGCACTTGAACTGGTTTATCGAGCGAATCGCATCGGCTTGGAAATTGGAATCGTCCCATCCATAATATATATATATATATATAATATATAATATAATATATATAATATATATATATATATATATATAATATATAAATATTTATATATATTATGTATATATATATTAGATATATATATATATATATAATATATATATATAATATTATATATATATATATATAGATATTATATATATATATATATATATATATAAATATATATTTATTATATATTATATATATATATATATATATATATATATTAATATATATAATATATTTATTAGTATATATATATATATATATATATATATATATAGATATATATAATATATAGTATATATAATTATATATTATATATAATATTATAAATATATATATATAATATATATATATTAATATATATATATAATATATATATATATATAATAAATAATAATATATTATATATTATATATATATAATATATTATATATAATATATATATTATATATATATAATATAATAATATATATATATATATATAAATATTATAAATATAATATATAGTAGTATATATATATATTATATTATATATATGATATATATTATATTATATATTATATATATATATATATATATATATATATATATAAAATATATATATATATATATATATATAAATTATATATATATATATATATAATAATTATAATATAATAATATATATATATTTATAATTATAAAAATATTATATATATATATATATATATATATATATATAGATATATTTCAATATAAATAAGATATAATATATATATAATATATATATATATATATATATATATTATATATATATTATATAATAATATAGATATAACATATATATATATATATATACTATAGATATATTAATATATATATATATATATATATATATCACCTCTCCCCGTCCTTTCATTTAGTATCCTGTCAAGTGTTGCTTCTCCAGAAATCCCTCCAGACGTCCCGGTCTTCAAATAGTGCCGTCCTTTCCACATTCTCCATCGTTTCTCCCCTCGACGTAATTGCTTCTTCCACAGCATCCTTCCATCGTTTTCTTGGTCTTCCCACTGGTCTCGTTCCGATAGGTCTCCAATTAAGTAGTCTTCGGGGGTATCTAAAGTCCTCCATTCTCTGCACATGACCGAACCATCTCAGCTGGTTTCTTTCAATACATTCCATTATTGGGCGGACTCCGAGCTCTTCTCTTATTGCTTCACTTCTAACTCTGTCCCTCAGCGTTACTCCTCTTATTAATCTTAACACTCGCATTTCCGCAGCTTCTATTTTACTCTTCTGCATCGTGTTAAGTACCCAACATTCCGACCCGTATAGTAATATTGGTCGTAGGATAGTTGTATATATAGTCACTTTTACCTCTACTGGCACTCCTCTCTGCATCATCAATGGGTACAACATTCCCACATTCTTTGAATATTTTGTTATTCTTTCTCTCAGTTCTGAATCTATCCATCCTTTCTCATTGAATATTACTCCTAGATATTTGAATCTGCTGGTCTCTTTTAACTGTGTACCTTCCATCCATATCTCCGCGTGTTCTCCCTGTCTCGATATCGTCATTATTTCCGTCTTCTCCCTGTTTATTTTCATTCCCCACTCCATCATAACTTCATTCCAAGAATTCACAGCAGCTTGTAGTTCGTGTTGTTCCTTTGTCACCACAGCCGCGTCGTCAGCGTATACAAAGGTGTATTCCCTATCCTCTCTTACACATATCCTCTTCAAGCAGTTGTCCAGATATAATGCAAAAAGTAAAGGGGACAGCACACTGCCCTGCCTTACTCCAGTCTTCGTTTCAAACCATTTCTCCCTTCCCATCTCCGTTCTAACCGTGTTTATGGGGTTTTCATACATATTCCTTATTATCCTTATAAGCTTCTTATTTATTCCATATGCAGGGTCTTCCATCACCATCCACAATCTCTCTCTTTGTATTCTATCAAAAGCTTTCTCTAGATCTATAAATGCGATATATGCTACCTTATTCCATTCTATGCTCTTCTCCACTATCATTTTTAAAGAGAATATCAAGTCAATTACACTTCTATTTGGCCTGAATCCGTGTTGCCACTCTCCAATCTTTCCCTCTAATTCTCTCCGAAGTCTTTTCTCTATTATCCTCTCGTATATTTTATATGCACTCAACAGCAACACTATTCCTCTGTAATTCTGGCATTCTCTTCTATCTCCTTTTTTATGTATTGGACATATCACAGCTTTTCTCCAATCTGACGGTATGTTCTCCTCTCTCCATATACAATTTATAAGTTCTGTCATCCATGCCACCATACCTTCTCCTGTTTTGAATAATTCATTATTTAGTCCATCGACTCCTGGGCTCTTTCCATTCTTTAAGGCTCTTATAGCTTGTCTCACTTCCTCGCCATGTATCGGTTCCAAGTCATCCTGTTCTCGGTCTTCCATTTGTGGGTTATCCTCTTCCATATATTCCTCGTTGTCCACCACATTTAATAATTCATCAAAATATTCTGTCCATATCTCCTCGACCTTTTCACTATCCACTATTGGTTCTCTATCTTTGTTGAATATCACATTCGTGTTAGGTTCATCTTTTGTTCTTAATCTCTTAGCCATTCCATATATCAACTTCCTAGTGCTCCTCATGTCTTCCTCCAATTCTCCTCCTATTCTTTCCCATGATAAATCGATGTTTCGTATATATATATATATATATATAATATATAATAATTAGTTATGGTAAAATTCATCTTTCGTCTGAGGTTCGATATTCGATATATCGAACTATATCGATATACCGAGTATTGGATATGTTGGTATAATTCGAGTAATGGATATAATCACTATAATTCGATATTTTATAATATAATAATATATATATATATATATCTCTACATAAAAAAAAAAAAATATATATATATATATATATATATATATATATATATATATATATATATATATATATATATATATATATATATATAAATATAATATATATATATATATATATATATCATATATATATATATACAAAGGTGGGCACCGTTAATGAGAAAGTTAACGTCGTTAATTCATTAATCGTTAACAAAAAAAATTAACGCTGTTAATCATTAAAGCGTTTATCGTTAAAGAATGTAACGGAAGTTAACGTTAAGCGTTAATCAGTTAACGTCCTTTCATTTTTTTCTACAGTTATCACCACCACTCACGGCAGAGCCCTATTCAGAAGGAGGGGTTGTTGCACGCCAAAATTTCATCCGCTAGCGCAAATACGCAGATGAACATAACCGCAGGCTTAAATGTGAGGAGATTAATTTCAGCAGAAAACACGGAAGATGGGAGAGAGTTCACAGAACAGTGGTGGAGGAAAAAAAGGAAACGCCCAGCAAACTAAGCTGGAGTTACAATAGTCTACACAAAAACTCGTGCGCAGATACAGCACCCTTGTGCTACTAGGGCGTCTTAAATGGTTGTACGCGAGTGGTAAGTTCCCTCGAACACCTGCGCTGCGATACCTATAGAAAAAGATAAAGCACAACATCGCGCCGCAAAGATGAGCGTTCAAGTGAACTGGAAAGTATATAACAGTTTATAAGCCTTTTGGCTTTTGACTCGACCTTGTCCCAAAAGCCGGGTGAAAACCAGAAAGCCCCAGCATATGAGAACAGTACTCTAATACAAGGCCGGGTATGAGACCTTGTAAGCTGGAGTAACTGAGAAGAAAAAAGTTCTCGCAGTCTAAACAGAACCCCAGTTTCTTTGAGGCCGCCCTGCAACTTGTGATGTTAGTTTCCAAGACATTTTATGTTAAGGCCAAGGAGTTTATTTGGCAACAGGAGAGACTGAAAGAACCCGTCAAAAGAGATAGAAAGATTAGAAGGTATTTGATGAGGGAGAATTTGTAGAACGTTGGTTTTGTAAAGGAGATTGAATTTCACAGGTTGGAGACGACCCCACCCGCAAAATCTTCGTATCTAGCCAGCGAGAATAGAATCCGGAAGATTAAGACGAGACAATTCTAGAAGTACAAAGATGGAGCAGAATGAAATGAGTTTGAAAGAATGAAGTCGAGTCATCGGATGTGAGGGTAGATTAGCAGGTGAGAAGATCACTAATGAAAAGTAGGAATAAAATAGAGATGAGACGAACCTGAGGAACACCACTTATGACAGAAAAAGAAGAAGACAGTCCGCTCCTCAACCATAGCCGATTGTTAGCGACTTGAAAGAAAGCTAGACATAAGTAGCAAAGAGAAGAAGGGAGAAGGAAGGGAGCTTGGAGAGCAATGATGCGTGCCATACCGGTCAATTGTTGTGGATATTCAAGCGCCACTACGCAAAGTCTCCAGTTAGTTCCTAAGAGCTACAAAATACGATAAATCGATTTAAATTGGAAAGTTTGGGTGGCTGTAGACTTTGAACACCAAAAACCGTACTGGCGATCGGAAACAAGAGAATGAGATTCCAGATGGTCTAAAGTGAAGTTGAGAAGGGTTATCAAAGATCTTAGAAGAATACAAGTTAAGCTATAGGCGATAGTTACGAAGAATCAGAGCGGCTCCTTTTTTCGGAATAAGGTTGGGCATTGCGTGCTTCAACACTTAGAAGGTCTAGTATTAAGACATAGGAATATGAGTTGAACAAGGGGTGGTGTCAGCACGGAAAGGCAATTCCGCTCAAAACTCGGCTTTTTCAACCCTGTTAAAACATTACTAAACTGAAGCATAACCGAGTAAAAATAATCACATTTTATCCATGAGAGGGCGTTTAGGAACATTTTGAAAAAAAAATTCTCTCTCTTATCGAAATCGAATCTGAATACATTTAAAATCTGATAGAAAATATTTTATAAACTCGTTAAATTAAGTTAACGGTTAACGGATGTAGGGGAAAATTTTTTAACTCGTTAATAGATCGTTAATTTTTTTCGAAATTAACGAAACGTTAAAATTAACGAAAAGATTTAACGACTTAATTAACGGTAACGCTTTAACCGTTAATGCCCACCTTTGTATATATATATATATATATTATATATATAATATAATATAATATATATATATATATATATAATATATATATATAAATATATAATATATATATAATATATTAGTTGTCTAAAGCCGACATGTAACTAGAGAACGACAGCCCCTACAGTAAGGCATACACATTGTTGCATATACATGGCACAGGAAAAAAAATTTGACCGCAAAAAAATAGGGCGCCCGAGTGTTAGGGGTGTTTAAAACTAACAATTACCCACGGGTTAAGACCGCCCCATGTCAAGGATGGGTTCTCTCGAACCTCTAAGGTGGACTAGGGGACTAATCCCCCCTCCGGGGATGGTCTCCGGAAACCCCCGCTCTTCGTCATTTGGGCTTCGCGGGTTCCTCGACCATCCCCCCCGGTGGTCATGAAACGTCCCCCCCTTGTCCCATTGGCTCGTTGACCCCTAAACAAAGGGTAAACTTCTTTTTTAGGGGCTTCGAGCCGACGGAGGGACAGGGCCAATCTGAAATAATATATTTATATATTATTATTATATATATATATATATATTATATTATAATATATATAATATATATATATATTATATATATATATATATATATTATATATTAATATATAAATTAGTAGTAATACTGGCCCAGTTAGTTTGAATCGTTTCTCAATTAGAATATAAAAAATTTACCTATTTTCTTAAAAATTTGCCATATTTATTGATTTACTGCTTTGTCTTTGTAAAATGCAGATGAAAATGCTTTAGAAGACTGTAAGGCCGATTCTCATTATAGAATATGACTAAAACATAAATTAATATTAAAAATCAATAGAAAAATAAAATAAAATCTTTAAGATATTATATAGATATAAACATCTATAATATATATATAAATATATATATATAAATCCATATATATATATATATTATATAGAATTATAATATATATATATTATATTATATATATATATATATATTATTATATAATAATAATAATTTACTTGCCCTAGTTAGTATGAATCTTTCGTCATTAGAATATAAAAAAATTGTACCTATTTTCCTTAAAAATTTTGCCATATATTATTTACCTGCTTTGTCTTGTAAAATGCAATGAAAATGCTTTAGGAAGACTTGTAAAGGCCATTCTCATTATAAATATATATTTAATGACATAAATTAATATTTAAAAGTCACTAAATAAATAAATAAATCTTCAAATTTAAGTTAGCACAACAAGCGAGGTCAACTTATTCTTATAAGGTGAAAATCCGAAATGAGAGCTTCTTTGTTTTTTAACTCTCGATATTTCAAAAGGTTTTCGATTCACCGATATTAATATATCGATAATTTCAAAAATTAATCGAATATCGAAACTTCAGACGGGAAAGATTGAAATAAGCTAGATATATGGTACAGCTTTTCGACTTATCCGTCAATACTGTATCTTAAAAACTATAATGCCTACAGTAAAACGGAATACATTGCTGGAATGTTGGTCCAAGAAAATATAAAAAAAAAAAAAAAAAAAAAAAAAAAAAAAAAAAAAAAAAAAAAAAAAAAAAAAAAAATAAAAAAATAAAAATAATAATAAAAAAAATAAATACAGATTTTTGGATTCCTGGTAAAATTTCACATAAAAATGTAAAATATAATAATAATAAAAAATTATGTTAAAAATATGTAAATAAAAGTGATTAAAAGGCCTATTCAGATACTTTTATTGGTTTTCTCAATAAAATAAATAGACTTTCTAATTAATTTTTGGTTTTTTTTTTTTGACTAAAGGATACCCAAGGGTATAACCGCCCCGATGGCAGGAGTCGGGGTCTCTTGGCCTTCCGGAACTACGGGGTTAGGACTATTTCCCCCCCTCCAGGGGAGGGTCTCCTCGGAACCCCGCGTGCGTTTGTTGCGGTGTCGGGGTTCCTCGCCCCTCCCGCCTACGGTATGGAAAACGTCCCCCCCTATGTTCCCGTCGGCCTCGAGCCCCCCTAGTGTGCCGATAAAAGCAAATTAAAGAATCTATTCTATTTATCGAGAAACCAAAAAGGTGCTCTAAATGTGTTTATAATTGATTATTGCTACAATTACTTAACAATTAATTTTTTATTCATAATTTATTTTTTTACATTTTCTTAACTAAAATTTTACCAGGGATTCCAAAAATCTATTCCTTTTCGCTGTAGCTAGTGTAGTTAGAGTGAAATTAATATTTTTTTTTTTTTTTTTTTTTTTTTTTTTTTTTTTTTATGTATTTTTTTTACATTTACAGGGCAAACTTGCGACAGCATCCAGCAATGTATTCCGTTTTACTGGAGCATTAATAGTGTTTTTAACGATACATATGACGGATTTAATCGAAAAGCTGCCGATATATAATATATATATAATATATATATATTAATATATATATATAATAGATATAAATTATAATATATTATATATAATAATAATATATATTATATATATATAATATATATTATATATCATATATATCAGTGGCGTAGTTAAGGAATAGGCTGGGTAGGCAGTGCCTTTCTTATTTGTAAGAAACAAATGTAATAATTTCAAGAAACAAATCAAAAAAGTATAAAAAAAGTTAATATGATACAGAACCCTAAGAAATTAAATACAAATAATAAAAGAATTAGACAAACATAGAGCTATATTTAAGTCCCTGCCTATCACTGTACTAATCTTTTTTGTCTACCAAGGTTGACGCGTAGCTGAAAACAAAATATCTTCCTAATTTGCAATGATATTAGGAACAGCAGCTAGCCTGCAGTTCGTTTTGGCGTTTGCCATATCGTGCAGGTATTTTTTTAAAGTTTTCTTGGCGAACCGTATTTTTCGCCTTGGCAAATTTTTAATTAATTATATTATTATTATATTATTATTTTATTATTATATTATTATTATTATATTATTATTATATTACTTATTATATTATTATTATATTATTATTATTAATTATTCTATTATTTATTATTATTAATATATATATAAATATATATAGTATAATATTATTATATTATATATATATATATATATATAATATTATATACACAATAGGCTGGGCACCGTTAATGAGAAAGTTAACGTCGTTAAATTTTTAACGTAACAAAAAATATTACGACGTTAATCATTTAAAGCAGTTTATCGGTAAACGAAATAGCGGAATTAACGTTAAATCGTAACGTTAACCGTCTTCACAATATGTAGGGAATAGTATAATTATTGTATTAATTTTCTTTATATATAAATCCCCAGTAACAATATTTATAATGATATTAAGCTTATCAGAACAAATTAATTAGGCTTTGACCTATAGCAGATGCTTTTGCCGCTTGCCAAAGAATACTTCCAAATCGTAAATACCTTATTAATTAATACTCAATACCGGGTGTCCGGAAAAGAATGTTTCCGCAGTTTCAATGCTTTATTATAACAGCTTAATATACAATTCATATCATATCATACATCAAAGTGAAAGTCATTGAACAGAGTTTTTCTTGCACTTGCGCCAGAACGAGTTCCTGATAGGTCAACATACGCGCATGCGCGCATTCAGATGTAGTCTTCTCTAGTGGTGCGGCCATTACTGACAATGGCGGTCCTGAGCGTTAAACTTTCCTGTGTTCTACCAATTTGCTAAGTGTGAATCTGTAATTACGATTCAAACTGGTGTCGTTTTCTTCCAATTGTGGATCCTGCCATGGTGGCAAAATATTCGCCGATGATAGCATTTGAAACTTAATGGATGTCTTATGTAAAGGCAAAAAGTACAGGACGGCCAAAGTGACTGTACAGTATGCTGGACTATCAGGGCTGGTTTTTCAAGTCTAAAAAAGCCCGGAGAGCAAGTCACGATCTGAAGGTGCCAAAAAAACGACGTTGGAGTGTTATGAACGTTTACTCATTGGCGTGCATACCGGTGCAGTTGCACATCTTAAAGCCGACGGGATAGTCTAACGGTTTACCTTGCCTGTCAAGTTTAGTCGAGACATGACTAATCTTAGTGTTTACGATGAGATCCACTTATCTTCGGGTAAGGTTGAATGCCCTAATGTTCGCATATGGGTCTCTAAATCCGATGAATTGTAGAACCAACGTTGATTCCAAAAAGTTCACTTTTTTTGCTTCCATATCCCGACGCCAGGTCACCGACTTTCTTTTTCGCAGAAGTCAACCGTAACAGGGTCGCCTATCGGATTTTTACAACAAGAGCTCTTTTCACAATTATTATAGATGAAGCGGTAAGACTTAAATCGCAGAAGATGAGCCTCCACATGAGAATAGTGCGAAGCGTGGTTAAACGACTTACTCCAATTCGTGTGGTTGGTTATAATGGTTTTTTCCCAAAGGTAAACCGACAGGAGTCTATACCTGGCCCCCCGGATCCCGGACTTAAATTGCCGTGCGATCTCCTACGGCTGCCCAATATTACCAGAGTTGAAAAAGCAGAATTAACATGCCGTTCCTTCCATTACTCAGGATCTGTTAACCAATGTTTGGGATTATCGGCTGAATATATCCCCTATAACGAAGGGGGCACATATTGACATATGTAGAAAAACCTTCCTTTGATGTATGATATGCTGTTGATATTGTATATTACGCTATTATAATAAAGCATTGAAACTGGGGACATTCTTTTACGGACACTCGAGTAGTATATTATGTAAATATAGATATTCAACTTAGAGTTTTAATACAAATATGTATATTTTTATAAGTTACAACGCTTATGAGGCCTAGTTCTTATATTTTTCACAAGTCACAAAAGAAGCAAGTTCAAGGTAACTAAACCGCAAGAAGGTTAATGACTCATTGAACGGGCAACAGTCACAATCTTTTTTTTCTTCAGCGAACCAATAAGAAATGAAATACAGCAAAAGAAAAACTTCAAACATTTCTAAACGGGATAATAACGTGGTAGAATAAACACAATTTTGAGCCATTGAGCGTTAGGAAATTTTTGGAAAATTAAAGAGTTCATCAAAATCGAATTTAATACACATTTAAAATCTGATAAGAACAATTTTATAAACATCGTAAATTAAAGTAACGATTAAACGATGTAGGGAAGAAATTTTAACTCTTTTAATAGTCCGGTTACTCTTCGAACATTTAACGAAAGCGTTTAAAAGTTAACGAAAAAAATAACGAGTTAATTAACGGATTAACGCTTTAACGGGTTAATGCCACATTTGTACTATTATATATAATATATATAATATATAATATATATAATATATATATAATATAATTATATATATATAGTAGATATATATATAATATAATATTAATATATATATATATAATAATATATATATATATATATAATAATATATATTTGCAGGTACTTTAAATTTTGTGCTACGTAATTTTTCTATCTTTATTTTGGCTAAAAAAAAAATTCGCCAAAGAAAATCGCAAAAAAATGGTAAAATTAAAAATGATCAATGAAAAAAAGAATAAAGATCGCAGACTCCAACTTAGATCTAATAAGGTAAGTTAATAGAATTATTTATATATATTATTATACTAATATATATATTATATATATATATATATATATTTATAATATAATATATTTATATAATATATATATATATATATAGTTTATATAATATATATAATATAATATTATAATATATATATATTATAATATATATATATTAATTAATTAATATATATATATATAGTATATATAAATATAATATATAATATATATATAGTTATATATATATATATAATTATCTATATTATATATAATATATAATATATATATAAAGATTTAAAAACGCCAATTATTAACCTATTTGTAAAGCATAATACCATATTGTGCTCAACGTAATTTTTTTGTGTTAAAATATTATGAAACAATAGCAAAAAAAAAAGCCAATAATATAATGAATATAATAGAAAAATAAATGATGTAAAAAACGTAAACTTTGACCCAGAATCTGGAGAAATGGAATTGAAAGACTCTTAGCCTTAAAGTTTCAGCAAGTTCTTGAATGTTAATTCGAAATTCTTTGAAAAACTTGTCGTCTTCACGGATCCATTCCTAGTTTGGAAATTTCCGCAGAAGAAAGGTAAGTTTAATCCTCATT
>JABUQX010010222.1:0-35327 GCA_015478945.1 Trachelipus rathkii | reverse complement strand
TATATATCAATATATATTATATATAATAATATATATATATATATATATATATATATATATATATATATTATATATATATTATATATATATCCTCCCTTCAGCATCCAAACAGATGGTGATAAAGATGCGTAACATACTCTAAATTGAAATCAGCGTAAGTAGAAGAACATGCACAAAGTCGTTAAGGAGAAAAACGGCCTTCCCTCAGTATCTGTGCTCTCTCGTCGCAGACAAAAACCACCCAAATGCTTCAAACAACGAGACGAAACCGCACTATGGTTGTCTCGTCAAGTATAGGTGAATGGGATTAAGTTCAAACGAGAAGATGGGTATAATAGAAGTGAATAGGTGGGGGTTTTGTGAGTGTGGATGGTTTAGGTGCCTGACTCAGGGGATGGACGCCCTATATTGACGAGACACCATAGTGGGTTCCGTCTCGTTGTTGTGAAGCATTTGGGGGGTTTTGTTCTGCGACGAGAGGCAAAGGATTATAGGGAAGGCGTTATTTCTCCTTACGACTTTCTTCATGTTCTCTCTACTTAGCTATTCAATTCCGGAGTATGTACGCATCCTTTCACCATCTGTTTGATGTGAAGGAGATAGCATATACTATATATATTTAATATATATTATAATATATATATATATATAATAATAATATAATATATATATATATAATAATATATTATTATATTCATATATATATATAACTAGTATATCATATAGCTTTATATATTAATCTACTAGCGTATATATATATTGTGTGGAGAGTAAGGTAATGTGTTCAATGAATGAATATTGACTTACTTACTCCCAGCGAAGAATGAGAAAAGAGGATAAGAAAGAGTTATGAATAATTATGAGGAATTAACAGATGGTAATACCTGTCCGGTCAATAATTAGCGAAGACCATCACCCACTGCGAACTGGTTAAGTCGAGAAGACGATGCCTAGTGTCCCGTAGCTGAAACC
Source organism: Trachelipus rathkii (assembly GCA_015478945.1). Lineage (NCBI taxonomy): Eukaryota > Metazoa > Arthropoda > Malacostraca > Isopoda > Trachelipodidae > Trachelipus > Trachelipus rathkii. The sequence goes on along the minus strand of JABUQX010010222.1, from coordinate 34,355 downwards.
AATTGCGCCAACCGCAGGGTTCAATTGGAGGACTTGGTTATGTTGCTCCGCAATTGTGGAAGTGATATTAGTGATGTTAGATATAGTACTTTAGGACAAGGAGAAGAGAAACAGAAAAGATAAAATAAATATGGTTATTACCCAGTGAAAATGAGGGACTATATTAAGTTCTATACGTAACAGACTAAAAGTACTATATACCTAAGTTTAAAATAGCCCGAAACCATAGAATTATTTTATAAACTTATAACAAAAGTTGTGTGTGTGTAGGAAATACTGGAATTATCTCGGTATTTCATGAGGAGACTATGTAAAATCTCAGAATTTTGAAAGTGTTAGAGAGAGATGGGATCACAGATGAATACCACTCTGATAGATTTCATTATTATATCTTAAGAGGTGATTGTTATAAGTAGTTAAGAAACAATCACTAATTACAATATGACATGGGACATGAATATCTTTATATTATAATTATGATTATGATTATGTAATTATATTATAGTCACTATAAAAATAGTTTTATTATTATGATTATAATAATGAGATTATAGTCACTATTAAAAAATAGTTTTATTACAAAAAGGTTAAGCTTGCTTAACTTATATTTTATTTAATTCTTCTTGAGGTCACTTTCATAACAAAAAAGAAGTGATCAATGTGGTGACACTTAAAGGAGTTCATACATGAGTGGATGGAAACCATTAAAGCATAATAATAATAATATGGGTCTTTAGATAAGATTCTTGCGATAGGAGATCGGATTCTTGAGAAGACTAGGCCAATGAATACAATGTTCTTGAACAGGAGATTTAACCAAAAAATAAGATGGATCTTGTCCAATCTAGACTGAGAAATAAACCCTGAGAATAAAACCAGGAAAAAAAATGGATCTTGAGAGGCCTAGAAATAAAACCAAGCAATAAAACCCTGCAAAGATTTACAGGAATTAGATTTATGAAGTGGAATTTTTATATCAATTATTTAAATTGTTCATTTGTCAATTTATTAAATGGAACATGTTTAAAAGATGGAAAGATTCTTACCCTAACATAAATATGTCAAAGAGGGGTCTTATTGGGCTTGATGACTTCAAAAGAAGAATGGTTTCCGCAAGTAGGCTGTAATTATAGTGTAAGTATTGGGATATGAATCTATATTATGTTCATTATATTCAGCTAGGTAATTCAAGTTATAACTATCATAAATTTAGGAAACAGTATTCACTAACTTCAATGAGATATCCCCCATTAATTTAAAATGAAATTTAATAATAATTTTTTATGGGTATTACTTACACCATATAGTTTATGAATATGAGTTTATAAATATAAACTGAAAACTGGAAAGATAGAAAGAAAGATTTAAGATAATCCATAAGTAAAAACTAAATTCGTACATAGTTTAATGGAATAAAAAGATAATGGTCACCTCATACAATTTGCCAAATGTACTCTGTATTTAATGAACTTAAAAATTTTCATTGGAAAGATTTTTGAGTGAACAAACACTTGCTTAAATCTAAAGGTAATTTAAGAGACTTAAGTGTTCTACAGTCCACCCCTCATTCCCCCGTAGCTAAGCCTAAGACCCCCACCTTTATTTTCGACGAGTGATGAATCATAACGGACGCTTAAACCCAGATGTATTAAGCAGAGAGAAAGGGTAGTACAGCAAGATGATGAAGCTTGTATATACTTATAGCAACAAAAGAAATTAGTAACGGTTACTCACCCATGTGGTGCTATGTATGTTTTTAACTTGCTACGAGACATACTATACTGTTTCTTAAATGTACGTAAGTATCCTGCCCAATAACACGTAAAAATGATTAGCCGATTTTTCCAAAGGAGGACAGGACAGTAGTGTACAGTGGATTAATGCGAGTTCTCTCTTCTTCTTCCGCTGAACATCTCAAAACCAAAGAGATTAGAATTTGTTCTTATCTGTGGATTGTCCGGATCTCAGTACTTTCCATTACAACTTTTTGCGCCGCGGTGTCAAATAATCAGACAAAAATTACAATAAAATTGTCTGATGAAAAAAAAATATAATTAGGATTTAATGATATCAAATTACCATAAAAACTGTATATGGTCTATAGAAATGACATCGAAACTGCGTAGTATGAGTGTGTTTGGATTAATATATTTTGTTTTTAGACATACTAGCTATATAACTTTTCATTAGCATGGTGTAACACCTGATTTACTTTTCATGGTGTTCAATTCTGTGTTTTCTATGCTGGGTTTGTGTTATGTGAAATCACGAGGAACGGAAAGGTTCTCATCTTTACTTATACATTCGAATTTATTACCCATTCTTCGAATCAATCTACGTAAAGTGAGGTCAGGTAGTAAATGATTATCCCTGAGAGCAGCAGCTCCTAAAATGACTGGGGCTGGCATCATTTCTTTGGGGATAATTAAGAAAATAATAGATTTTGTAGCAAAATTACTATCAAAGAAGTGTAATGGGATTTTCTATGTAAGATTCCACTGAAACTGTATGATCAAGAGTTAAACCGCTGACAAAGTGAATTCCAATGTCTTTAGAAGGTTTTATAAACGGTTTAAATTGTGGTGGAATTACTTCATTACTCATTAAGCTAATCCCAGCTCCACTATCAATAATACACCTTTCAAATTTAAGACTATTCTGGCTAAAAGCTACAGAAACTCTAACTGATTAGAGGTGTAATGTTTACAATTTACAATGAACAGTGCTTACCCTACTTTGTAGAACTGGGAGGAGTTCCGTTTAAAGTTACAGAACTGTGTGTGTATTCAGTGTTGTCGTGGTGTCAGAAATTTAAGAAGAGACGTTTCTTTTGGGTGGTGGAATTGTAAGTGAATGTTCCATTGTTCATGAATTGAAAACAGAATGAAAAAATCTGTATTGGACTGTTTTTTCCACAGTGTGGTGGTTGGGGGGTGGGGAGTAAAGGAAAAACCGTCAACTTTTACTTTTAACCAACTGTGTGAACTTAACGTTGCGTTAAAGAACAGGACTATATGCGTTTTTGGGTATACCAAAGTTAGGTAATATTAGGGAATTAGGTACACAGAGTGTGGTATAATACCTTCATTAGTTATGCATAAGGTCTAGGAACATTCTAGTTTTAGTCAATCTATGGTAACGATTTAGTATTAGGTAAACCTTTCTGTGTCACGTAATCTAGAAGTTAGAATGCTTGATTGACGAGGAGAAACGGACTCTCGTTCCGTTACTTAGACTTGTGTGCCAATTTTTGGAGGAGATTTCTGTGAGATATCGTGTTTACTTCATTAGTAATTAAATAGGAGAGTTTCTTGGAAGAACTAAGAAGAGAATTAGAAAATCTTCGTGTAGTATGATTTTTAGGGTCAGAGATTTGGTTTAACACGTTGAGGACATTTCATCCCAGGATGTGGATGCACTACAAAAAGGTACAGATAGCCTTACGCAACATTCGGGTGGAGAATGTTGAGTCAAGTTTATTAAGATTACGAGATTTCGGCACCAGACTTCTGCAAAATGAGACCAATTGACCTAATTTCTCTGGTATTAAATCGTAGCAGCACCTACATGACCTGCGTTTTCGACAATAGCGACAAATCCCCAAGTTTGTAAACAAATTGTGCTATTTGGTGACCCGACCTTTTGCAAAATTCACACAAGGCAATGCTTTCAACTCAACTGGATTTAAGTTTGTGATCTTATGTTTTTTATGATTAAAGGTTCGTTGATCTTTAAGAGAGCGAAGAATTCATGAACTTGAGCTTACGAAGATAATAAGTCCTGTTGTCTGACTTCCTTATATGAATGTTCTTGTATGTCTGGGTAGAAGAAGTTATGTATGGAAAGAATAGGGGAAGTAAGAGCATTGTTGTAATCTGAATAATGCATATCAGTCATATCCCACTATGTCTGTCCAAGAGGACGGAAATTCTTTTTCTGTTCCCTTCGTGTGTATATATTTCTCTGACACCTTGCCTCTACAGTTAATGCGGCACGACTTTACTTCACAGAAAGCACTGGTGGAGAGATTCTGCCCGCTCTATGTCTAAAGCCATGGCAAGCACGACTATGCCAACGGTTAACGCTGGGGCGAAACTCACGAATACTCTTCATTTTTGCCCCCCTACGGGCAGTGTTAGTATGTTTTTACAGTAGTAGCGTATGTTTCTCTCCTCGTCCGTCTCATACCATTTGATTGAGAGCTCTGCGTACAGAAAAGTTTATCTGTTATCGTTTTTAGTGACTTGACGAGAATTTGAAGAATATTTACCCTGTAATTGACTTGCAGACAGTGTACCATTTGGTGATGCAAATTAGGTATTGGAACAGCAATAAGTTTCAAATCCTACACAATGTGAAATAATAGGTTATTCTTTTGATTCGCCAACTGTGTATTTCCCGGGGGTCAGTTACTTTAGAATATCTGAGTAGATGCGTCTGTGATGTGATTTGAGTAACTGTGTTCAAGTGCCCAACAGCTTTTCTAGCAGTCAGATTTTTTTGTTGGATATGGGCGCCCCAGAGACAAGTTTGGGATCAGAGAATGATATTAATGTTAATTGGGGCGTCGTCTCTTTAAACTAGACGTTCGATGTTGAGGTAAATAACTAGGCTATAGGATGATTGCTCGTCAAAAAATTTTTCTTAATTTGGAAAGGCCATAACGAAAGAGGGGTTTTGGTCCCGGCCCAGTACAACTTTTAAAAAAAAGGTGGGTTGGAATCTTTTTAGACTATAGGGCAAATGGATTTTGAGAATTACTTCTATCAATGGAATAATCTGGTGTTTTTATATCCAATTTTTTTTTTTTACAATGTTTATAGTTTTAAAAGATTTAAATAAATATATTCTATAAATTGTACTATTCTACTCTAGTAAGGACTAAACTAATAGTTTAAGAATAGTAAGATGTTTTATGATTGTATGATCCTGAATAAGGATTTGTTTTGAAATTTCTTCGGGAATATGAAAGCAAATTTATGAAATATTTTAAATACTTTGTTCTGTGTTGTGATGCGACGAATAACGAAGTGATCAATATCACAATCCAGTGGCTTAGCGAACCGACAAGAACACAAATCCCTGTTCGCGGCCACCTTAATTTCTCGTATTTATGTGGGCGAGAGTAAGTAATGTGTTCAATGAAAATTTGCTTACTTACTCCCAGGAAGAATGAGAAAAAGAGGATTAAAAGAGTAATGGAATTTATGATGAATAACAGGTAAGTACCTGTCAGTCAAATAATTATGAAGACACAACACGCGAACTGGTAAGGTCGAGAGACGTTGCCTATGTCCCGGTAGGCTGAACACAATCTGCCCAACGCTGGGTCCAATTGGAGGGACCTTGGTTATGTTGCTCGCTAATTGTGGAATGTGATGTGAGTGTTTAGAGTAGTTACTTAGGACAAAGGAGAAGAAACAAGAAAAGTAAAATAAATAGTTTTTACCATTAACGCAAGAAAATATTAACTTAATAAATATAGACTAAAAACATATACTAAAGTTAAAATACCGAAACCATAGATTTTTAAAACTATTATGAACCAAAAGTTGTGCCTGTAGAAATACTGGAATTATGCTCGGCTAATTCATGAGGAGACTTTATTGTAAAAATCTCAGAATTGAAAGTGTTTAGAGAGAGCATGGTCGAATCACAGATGAATAAACCACTCTGAGTAGGATTTTGATTATTATATCTTAAGGTGATTGTTATAAATAGTACAGTAAACAATCACTAATAACAATGTGACTGGAAATGATTTCCTCTATCATTTAGAATTGGGTATATATAATATAGATTTTCTTACTCATAATAAGAATTAGTTCATTATTCCTGATATAAATAATCAGATTATAGTCAACTATTTAAAAAATAGTTATATTTCAAAAGGGTTAAGCTTGCTATAACTCATATTTTATTAATTCTCTTTGAGCTGAGGTCACTTCCATAACAAAAATGGGGATCATGTGTGTGGTTGACCACTTGATGGAGTTCATGCAATGAGTGGGATGGAAAACCATTAAAACACAAGGAGGAAGTTTATAAGAGTGAATGGGAACCATTAAGCACCAATGGCAATTATTTTGCCGCCTATTAGGTTGGGAAAATGAGCACTTGGTAATGGTCACAAAGCTAGTTCCTGAGATTGGCAATTTTAAACCTAGAATTACGATTGGTCTTGAAATAAGGTTCTTGGGACTATATTTGACAACCAAGAAAGAAGATGATTCTTGCGATGTCGCTAGAAATAAGATGAATCTTGAGAGGTCTAGAAATAAAATGGATCTTGTCCAAGCAATAAAACCCTGTAAAGATTTACAGGAATTAGGTTTATGAATTGAATGGAAAGTTATTATGGCTTTGCCAGTCGGGAGAAATAAATGGAAAATTATAAAGGAAGATGTTATAAAAAACTTAACTTTTACCGTTTATCAATATTGTTGATGTCAGGATATCCACATCGTCATTCGGACTTTGATATATAAGAATGGTTCCGCAGTAGGCTGTATTATAGTGTAAAGTATTGGGATTATTGAACCATTAGTATTATGTTCATTTATTATTCAGTTAGGTAATTCAAGTTATAACTATCATAAATTTAGGAAACAGTATTCACTAACCTTCAAATATATTATTCCATTAAATTTAATATGAAATTCATAATTAATAATTTTATTGGTATACCACACCATATAGTTTATGAATATGAGTTTATAAATATAAACTGAACTGGAAAGATAAAATAGAAAATTTTAAAATAATCCATAGAGTCAAGAATACTAAATTTGTATACCTGTAAACTCCAACTTATGTAAATACTTTTTCACATCAATTTGCTCAACTACTCTGTTATTTAATGTAATTTAATAATTTTCCCATTGGGAAATTTCTTCTTAAGGAACAAGCAATTGCTTAAATCTAAAGAATTAGAGACTAGTGTCTACAGTCACGCTCACATTTATTATATATATATATAATATATATATATATTATAATATATATATATATAATATAATATTATAGATATTAGATATATAATATATAATATATATATATATATATATAATAATTATATAGGCGTCGTACTAGGATCTATTAATGATTGCATAAGCATCACAAGAAGGAATTTTTAGCCGTTACTTTATCTGTTCGATCTCAGATAGGACTTCATATAGAAATTATCAGGCGTCGCTTCGCGGTAGTACCAATCCACAAAACTTGCTTGAAAACTTAATGTCTTTCAAGATCTACCTAAACATCACCTTAATTCTCTGGAATACTTCAGTCGAGTAATTTTTGTTCTTTTGTTTATATTATTATTTTGAATGTTACATAATACACATTTTCTAAATATGTGTCTTCTGTAAAAGAATTTTCCAAAGGATTGTTATAGTTGAATGTGCAAAAATATCCCACCAGTTTTCGTGCGATATTTTACCGGAGAGATAGTCTAGGTATATTGGCTGTCATATTATTGGGAAGAGAGTTAATCTTTAAATGATTAGTGTTCAAGAAGGCCCTTTGTATGGTTCTCTTTACTCCCTTATAATCCTTATTTTATTTCTAATGACATTTCAACTGTAAAATCTGTTGCGTTTTGGAATATTACAAACTGTGAAAATGATCCCTCCAATGGCTTTCCGATCATTATTATCTGAAAAGTAGAGCTGAAATTAGAGATTTAAATCTGGAATGCAAGAAACACATAAATGCACACCTGCTCAGTAGCGTCTCAAATATACTGAAGGAAAGAGGTATTTACACTCACTTTTATTTATTTTTATTTATTATATGTAAATGTCATTTGTACCTATTATTTCAAATCACATAAAGTTTCTTTTTATTTATATTATAATTTAAATAAAAATGATTTCTTAATTCCTTAAGTTTCTGTTTAAAGTTGTAGCCATTTGTGAACAGTAGTTTCCCAAAACTTTAAATCTTGGAAAGCTTATTGAAAGATCTAAGAAGTGAAGAAAATAAGAGCCGATTGCCTATCATGACAGATTTGTTTGAGAATTTAAATGTAACATTTGTCTTGCAAAAATATTGAAGGATTGAAAATTTTTTATAAATAAGGAAGAAAGTAAACTGTCTTTTTTCATTTCTTTAGTGTGACATTTGATTCAGAATTCTAAATTTTAGGCAAATGTCAATGAGAACAAGGAATGGAAGTAATTCTTTCAAGAATTATATTCTAGAATGCTTTAAATGTGCAATGCTATTGTGGAGTAACTTACCAAACCAAATCAATTATGTGGTATCGATAAACATCATGTTAACGTGGATGCTTTAAAATGATAGAGAGATTGATTTTATGATGTCTTTTGTTAAAAATAAAACATGTTTACATTGTTGAATCATAAACTATTGAATATCTGAAAAGTGTACTTTACGATTCAGTTCATTTTTGTTTTTTAATGATTTCTTAATCTACAGGTTGCTTGCGGAAGCAGAGACGCTCAAACTTTGGCATTATCCTCAGAGGGAATGGTGTTTTCATGGGGTGATGGAGATAAGACTCTACTTTCTCAGTGTTGACACTTCAATCATTCGTTGGTCTCGACATAAACAATAATTGTCTCTCAGAAACTCCAACACAATGATAGCTTTAAGGCGACTTTCAACAGAAGCTGGGTATATATTGTATTAAGTTGCAAGAATTTAGTAATTTTCTATCACTAGTTACTCCAAATGGATGAAGGGTTGTATCCTTAACTTGTATGAAGTGCTGTTCACCATATTTGTGTTGGGCTCACTTTCATTAATTCTTTTGGGCTCATGATCATTCGTTCTTCAGACTATGGGTTGTAGATTTATGTTTATAGGCTAAGCCCTCGATATTTATCTTCCCTTACTTCTAAACTCCTTCGTGGACTCCGCTTAATTCTCGCAGAGCGGACTTTTTTTGCTTCACAGTTGGTCATATGTTCTCTGAGGGATTGTTCCGACCTCTTAGATAACAGTATCCTGTAGTCAGTGCGCTATCTTGTCGATCCTCGCTTGATCACTAAAGGTGCGTGTCGCGTCCCTTCTTCTCATCGCAACTTTATCAAAGATTCGCGTAGAGAACCCTAAACCCTTGCTTCGGTTGCTTGGTTGTTGTGCTAACTCTTTTCCAGCCACGTCTGTTCTGTTGAATTTTTTTGCCAAAATCAGTTTTCCTTCTATTTGTAACTTTCCTCGCTTTAAGAATTGCGTCTTCTTTCACCTAAGAAGTAGGGCTCGGCCTGGTTTTTATTATGAATTATTCTTTTTATGCTTCTCCATGAATATGCCTTTGCCCCCCAATTGGCGGCAAATTTATTAAAACTAAGCAGTATATGGCGAACATTGGTAATCAAACTGATAAATGCAATTAAATATGATGATTTGTGTTTAGATCTAAAAGTGAAAGGAAAATGTTATAATGAGATTATAAAGAAAGGAAATTTTTTAATACTAATTAAAAATATGTCGAACATAAAAGAGTGTAAAGGATGCAAAAATGTAAATGGCAAATAGCTAGAAATTTAGTTGTATGTAAAAGATTTATTTAAAATGGATTGTAATGGTGTAAAAAGTTGCCTTTTTTTTATTAAAACATACATTAATGAACAAAGGTGATCAAATAGGTCAGAAAATAATTGAATTTATATTATTATTAATTTTTTTTCCTTTTATATTTTAAAGATCATTTCGACGAATTTCAATATGTGGAAGAGCCGACGGTCAATATGTGCCAAATGGAAGAACCTCAAGCTTCAGCACATTTTACATGGTATTTATAAACTTGTGTTTTGGTAAGACATATCTCTAATCTGTTCTTTAAATATTTGAAAGAATAATATCTAAAGGATAATTTTGGCACAGAATTTGAAATTTTAATTTTTTTTTATACCTTATTATGAAGGGAAAGTCTTTGGAATTCGTTCATGGAAAGTGATCCGCTGAATTTACAATCACATTGTTGGAAGAACAAAAACCCTTCTTCATCTTGTTCACATAGAAACGTTTCGATAAACGAAAAGACTAGGCGGAGCTCTTTGAGAAACCAAGTTAAGAGAAAGGTAAGCTAAGGTATCAATTTCAGTGTAAAAAAGATACAAGCACTAGCAAACAAAATGAGAACTCTGTAAAGCTTACAGTATAGGTTACTATTATTGTAAACTAAATGGATATTTCATGTTGTTGTTTGTATATGGCGAACGTGGTGGGAAGTGACATAACCAAAGTTTAATAAGATATATATATATATATATATATATATATATATATATATATATTATATATATAATATATATATATATATATATATATATATATATATATATATATATATATATATATATATATATATATACATTATAATATATAAGTATATATATTATATATATCTAAGTGCGGGGAGAAAAGAATTCCCACATCGTATGCCTGCGATGTCGTAGAAGATCGACTAAGAGGGCGGTGGTAGCTTGGGTTGGCTGCCTACTACCATCTATTCTTGCCAGGAATGCTAATATGCCTCGGATAAGGTCGTGATCGCCGTAAACGACTCCTTCTAACTTTCGGCGAAATTGTTATAATCGTATGGGTACATGGAATGTCAGGGAATAAATGTGAGGAGAAGGGAGAGAGTGATGGATGTATTTAGAAGAGGCAAATTTGATTTGCTCGCTGTGACTGAAACAAAAGAGAAAGGAAAAGGTGAAATTAAATGGTGTGATGTGAAATGTGTGGCGTGTGCTGGTGTGGAAAGAGAATGAGAGAGGGAAGAAAGAAGGAAGAAAGCATTTTTGATGAGTGACCTGTGGTATGAAGCAATGGTAGACTTTGATTGTGTGAAGTCCTAGAGATTCTAATGGTTAAAATTAAGTTAAAAGGTCAATGTATGTGTGGGTGTGACCGTGTGGTCCATCTGGAGGGAAACGGGTGCAAGAGATACGATCTTTTGGGATAATCTGAATGATGTTCTGGATGGGTGAGTAGGAGCTTCAGATGATAGTTTGGGGGACCTGAATGGTTGATAGGTGATCAAAAAAAGGGATGTTATAACTGGTGCCTTTGGGGTTGGGGAGGAGAGAAGATGAGCAATGGGTAGGAAGGTGATTTGATTTCTGTAAGAGAGAGTATGTGTGTAAGTAATCACTTTTCTTAACACAAGAGTATTCCATGAAGTATTACTAGAGTTGGTGTAGGTTAGAGATGGTGATCGAAGTGAAAAGTATGATTTGATTTTGTGTGGTGAGAAGAAGGAGATGTTGAAGTTGTGTTGGATGTTAAATCAGTTAGGGGTTAGGAATGGGATTATGCGGATCATTATTGTTGTTCTATGTAAATTAAGTTGTGGGGGCTTGGATGGGAGAGGAAGGTGAACGAAAGAAGTAGGTAAAATTAAGATGTGAGAAGTAAGTGTGCCAAGATTAATAGGATAAGATATTCAAGAGCGATCGCTTAGTAAAAACGGTGAATCGTGAACAAGTTTGATACTGAGCAAATTTGGGGGCAAATGAAGGAAGCAAGTGTATAGTAGTGCAAAGGAAGTGTGTGGATGTGCTAAAAGTAGAAGTAAGAATGTTAACAGCGAATGTGGAATGAAGAGGTGATGAAAGCGGTTAAAGGTTAAAAAAGAAAGCGTGGTTGAATGTTCTAAAAGCAAATGATGAGGATTCAAAAGAAAGATGTTGGAATTATATAAGGAGGAAAAAAAAATACTAGAAGGTGTATACGTAGGAAAAAACAAGAGACGGTAAATGAACAGTTTGGAAGGAGGAATGAATGAGGACATAACAAGGAAATAGGAAGTCTTCTGCGAAGAAAGCGCGAAAGTGTTAAGAATGAGAACTTAAGGGGATCTGACCTAGAATAATGAATAGGGATGCGTGCTTTTGTAACTGATGAATGGATGTGAGAGGAGTGTGGAAAGAACACTCTTCGAAACTGCAGCAATAATTTAACAGTTCAGTAATGATAGGTTTGTTCAGTGAATGATGTGCGGTGTTGATGGTTGCAAGAAGGCAATAGGTATATTTCTGGGGATGAGGATTATTTTAGTAAGGAGAGGTAATGGGTAGGGTTGAGAAAGTTGAAGAATGGTAAATCTGCAGGTATAGATGAACATTACTAGTGAAATGATCAAGAGCGGAGGCGACGATGGTGATTGATTAGATTTGGAAGTTGATGTAAAAAGCGTTAATGGAGGTATCATTCCAAGGATTGGGGAGAGCGTCAATAGTACCCTTGATATAAGGGTAGGGAGAAAAGGGGAACTGTAGGAAATTATTAGGGGAATAAGTTTATTGCATGTCGTAGGGAAGATATGCTGGATATTTTGGTGTCGAAAGAGTGCGTCGAGTGCTGAAGGTGACTGATTGGATGAAGAACAATGTGCATTTAGAGTGGTAGAGGATGTGTGGATCAAATCGTTTTATTGAAACAAATGATTTGAGAAAATGACGGGAGAAGAAGGAAATAAATTGTATTTAGGTCTTTTGGATTTGCAACAGCGGTATGATAGAGTTAATAGGGGAAGCTTTCTATTGGCAGGTGTTAGTGATATTATGGTGTTGTAAGCTTCTGAAATGGAATCAAAAGTATGTATGACGATAGTGAAGCGTGTGTAAGAATAAATGGTGGTGCAATGGTGATTGGTTTTAGGATTAATAGCGGAGTAAGGACAGGGTTGTGTTATGTCTCCTTTGGTTATTCATTTGTATATGGAGGGATTATTGGAGTTTGAGGGGGGATGGCAGGAACATGGTGTTAGAGATGGTGGAGGAATGGAAGTTAAGCTGAGAGGGGCCACCTATTATGATGCGAATGATTTGGTTTGATGTGTAGCGAATCTTGAAGAAGTTTGAGAGGCATTGATAGAGATTTTGGCAGGGTGTGTGAAAAGGAGGGCTTGAAAGTAAACGTTGATAGGAGTAATAGTTATGGTTGTGAGTGAGGAACTCCTCAGTGTGAAGTTATGTTAGATGTGAGCAGCTTGAGAAAGTGTCTGAGTTTAAATATTTAGGGTATTATGCTTGAGAGAGGGAAGGGACGATGCAGAGTGTAGTAGGAAAGTTGTGAATGGCAGGAAGGTGGCTGGTTGCAATTAAATCGTTTAAATGTGAAAGGACTAAGTCTTTGAGTGCCGCTAGGGTCTTACATGGTATGTTGTTACATTGTGTATTGTATGCGTAGTTGAGACTATGGTCGGAATAAGAAGTTAAGATCTAAAGTTCATGTGCTTCAGATGGACAATCTTAGGGGGTGCTAGGTGTAGAAAGAATGATAAAGAGAGGAATGAGCGTATTAGAGAGTGGTGTGTTGTGAAGAAAGGGGCGTAAATGATGGATTAAATGAAAGTATGTGGAGATGGTTTGGTGGTCATGTGGAAAGGAGAATGATAGTCGGTTGGTTAAGCGGATCTATAGTGGTGAGTGTGTTGGGAACCGACGGCTGGGAGACGAATGAGAAAGTGGATTGAGCCGGTGAACGAATGTCTGAAGAGAGAAATGTGAGTTTGGCAAGGCAGAGGCAATAAAGGTGCATTGATAGGAAGAGAATGGCGGGGTTTTGGATGGGGGCATGGTTGTGGCCCCACCTGGGCCAGGAAGATGAACCCTACATTGACGATATTCCATAGTGAGGGTTCGTCGCGGTCCCATGATGCTTCTAGGGTGGATTTCTGTCTGTGACGAGCTCTCACTAATTAATGTACAGAGGGGGCGGTAAGGCTGGGCTTTCTTTTTCGACGTTTGTCATGTTCTCCTACTGCTTTTCTTTTCCGTTGCTTGACAGCACCTTACCCCAATCTTGGGGCAAAGAGGTAGGTGAAGAAAGAGAAGAAACGATATTATATATATATTTTAATATAAATATATATATATACATATATATATATTATATATATATATATATAGATATATATCATATATTATATATATATTATTATTATATATATATATATATATATATATATATATACTATATATCAGAGGAATAGAATGTGCAGGAGAGAGTTGATCATGTATTTAGGAAGGGCAAATTTGATTTGTTCGCTGTTACTGAAACAAAGACGGAAGGAAACGTTGAAAATGAGTGGTGTAGTGTGGTGTGAAATGTGTTTGTGTTGGTGTGAAAGAATGATAGAGAGAGAGAGAAGAGTTGCAAAATTTTGATGAGTATTGTGGTAGAGAGCTTAATGCGTAGATTTTGTGTGTGTGATACGAGAACTTCATGGTTATATTTTAAGTTTTGAATGGTCAAGGTAATGTGGTTGCTGACATCATGGTCCATCGAGGTAATGTGCAGAATATGGAAATGGAAGAGAGTGACAGGGTGCCCTACCTATTATATACGGAAGATTTGGTTTTAATCTGAAGAGACCGTGAAGAGAGTTTGAGAGGAATGGTAGAGAGATTTGCAGAGGGTGTGTAAAAGGAGATTTGAAAGTAAACGTAGATAAGAGTAAGGTTATGGTTGTTGAGTGAGGATAGCCTCAGTGTGAAGTTATGTTAGATGGTGAGCAGCTGAACAAGTCTGAGTTTAAATATTTGGGATATGTTTTGATTATATATATATAATTAGATATATATATATATATATATATATTATATATAAATATAATATATATATATTATATTATAATATATATAATTATATATATATATATATATATATATATATAATATATAATATATTATTATATATATTATACTTATATATATAGCTAGGCAGGCCCAATTTAATGAAACCCTTAACATTCACGAGGATACCACAGGGAGAGTTGTCGCAGTTCATGTGAAGCCCTAGGTGCGATTTTTTTGACATGATGGGCTCTCATTAAGGGTATCGGAGAGGATGGTAGAAGGGGGCTTTTGTGTGAGTGTGCGCGTTTGTGTGGTGCGCCAGGCGGTATTGTTTATCAAGACAAGAGGCTGGATTAATAGATTCCAATTTCTATTTCTTCATTGGATATTTAAAAATATTTACCATAAGCTGAATGTCGCCATGAAAGTCGACCTTTTTGTCTCAGCGAGGGAAGATTACAGAGTACTTCAGTGTCTGCTAAGTTTTCTGTCTTCAATTCTTACTGGTTTAATGTTATACTTTAGTTTGTTTATTTTCTGTTCTTGTTGTTTTATTTAGTCATCATTTTTACTTATCTATTTTAATTATTATTCTTTCTATTACTTGTTATTGCTGCTCTTTATTATTATTATTATTATTATTATTATATATTATTATATTTTTATTATTATTGATTATTATTAATTATATTTATTTTTATTAGATTTATCCACTGGTCAAGACGGGCCATGAAACTTCGGATACTGAGGAGGGTTTCCTGCACATAGGATTGCAATTTGCATGCATCGCTTTCGTATCAGATGTGCACGGGATAGGGACTTGACGCGGTTTCAAGGTTAATCTGGGCCATATCCAGCCCTACTAATTACTGTTAGGCGTTCTGAGTTGCGGTTCCTGGTTCTTTGGATCAGGTCCATGCTTGAGTGCACTTGACAATTATTTTCTTTTGTGGCTCATTGTATTTTCGTTATTTTGACAGGTAGTACATAGTCTGTTTTGTACTCTTAGTTATTTATGTTTATTCTCTTACGCGTGATTGTAATTTATATGGTGTTTGTTTTTCTGAAAAATAACAAAAATAATCACTTGATTTAAAGAAGCAGACGCCATCTTCAACACAGCTCCATCTGACCCATTCTTGACTATTTCCATGCAGTTTCAACAATGACTTAGTGCCCACGTTGATGAACGTCCACGACAATAGAACTGTCCTCTTTTTTAGGCCACTAGGACCTCTTCCTTTAAACCTGGCGGAGGCGAGCTTTCCCCAGGACACCTATATGTTCTTATGTGCACACCAACCATACCAACTATAGGCTCGACATTTCCTACTTTGGCCCTGAAACATTAGTATCTTTCTGCGATGACTACCCATCATATATTCAACAGTTGATAGGCAGGATTGGCTGGCGCGGAATTACCTCAGCGTGCTAAATACGAATCTATTAGTCCCTTTCTTCGAACTATGTCCTCCATTTTTGCACTGTATTCGCCAGCGGAGCTGACCCTCGCACTGCTTCATGTATGGGCAGATACTAATTAAAGCATCGACCACTATATTGTCTGGAGACTACTCTCAGTTAATCATATCCTGGTCCTGTTTGCACTTGACGATTCCCCATTTCTCGAATTCTTCCCATCACCTACATGCCACACTTCCGAGTGCTGTCATTCATTTGCTTTCCTTCAAGAAGTAAAATTTTATTGGATTATAATTTGCATTTATGACACCTCCATTTCAGTTTAGAAGGAAGTCCCTGTTTCTGACCCAGATATAAAAGCTTTCAGATGTACAGCGAATGTTCAGTACAACTTTACCTAAAAATATATTTATGTATTTGTCCTAAAATTCATAATAATACAAGTTTGTATATTATGTCTTATTCTAGATAATAATAGATACGAAACATGGGCTCATGGAACTCAAAAATTGTCATAGCATTTTTAATTTGAATTGTTCATTTTGTAATCTTTTCCATTTCAACTTAAGATTTTTTTTATCTATAGTATATTCATTCATTATGAAGTAGTATTATTATTATTATTATTGTTATTGATAATTATTATGTGTTTTATTAAGGTTAGTATTATTATTATTATTATTATTATTTGTAAAAAATAATCATTTATTTAAATCGCAGACTCATCTATCATGCAAAGTCGGACCTCGCCGAAGGACGATAAAATTCGGTAATTTAATCTCGCGAGTTCAGAAAATCATTCGTAAAGGTTCGTTTTGGGATCGAATTATTTAGTCGGATTTTGTCATAAAGGAAGAGGAACAACAAATTTCGGCATTAAATGGTAAACATTTTTTTTTTTTTTTTTTTTTTTTTTTATTTCTATTGCAAAATATATAAGCCAGGGCTGCGGGTCCGGGATATTTGTTCTTTTATTTTAGCTCCAACTTCAATCATTTTAAAACACCCTTTTGTTGTTTTTGTCAATTTTAAAATTTAAGGTACTTCCAGCTCCGAAGACCTTTATTTTATAGTAAAATAATTATTTTTTCTTGCCCCGGCTCCATCAAGAAATTATCTTAAGCTCCCTGGGTTGATCGAAAAATTGCAACTCTGGCTTTGTCTCCGTAGCCTGATATAAGCCAACTTTAACTTTACATTTTTTACATATTTCTGGCCTTTTACAATATGAGAGTAAATTTTAAAGTAAAATAATTTAATACTTTAAGTTAAATTGTATCTTTAAATTTGTCCTCTATTGAATGTGCAGCATGAATATTCAGTTAGGTTTTTTAATTTTTTTTTAACTCTCGTCATAAGTTTAAATATTTTAGCAACTTGAGGTTGAACACTGAAAAATAAAGTTTGTGTAGTTTAAACTTGAAATATTTTTAACATAGTATACCGATATATATATATATATATTATTATATATAACTGAATATATTATATATATAATATATATATATATATATTATATATATGTATATATATATATATATATATAATATATGTATAATATAATATATAATATATATATATATATATAATATATATTTTATATATATATAATATATATATATATATATTATATTATATATATATATATAGTATATATATAATTCTTTCTTTCTTTTTCCTTTATTTCTTTCTGAAGGGAGTAGGGTGCGTGACGAGCATCGGAAAAAGAAAAGCAGTAGAAGAACATGGCATAAGTCGAAAGAGCCCAGTACCATTAATTAGTGGGAACTCATTGCAGTCAGAAAGATCCACCTAAAGCTTCATGGGACAGCGATGGACCTCACTATGGTAGCATATCGTCAATTGTAGGGTTCATCCCTTGGCCCAGGTGGGCCACAACATACCCCTCAGTCAGAATCCCCCGCCATTCACTCCTGTTATACACGTTTTCTTCTCGCCTCTTACCAACTCAGATTTCATTCTCCATTCAAACATTGTTACTGACTCAATCCACTTTTTCTTCGCGGTCTCCCAGCGGTCGGTTCCCAACACACTCGCCACATAACATCCGCTAACCAACCGAACTAGTCATTCATCCTTTCAAAGACAAAACCATCTCAACATACTTTCATTTTATTCTTCTCATTTTACCCCTTTCTTCACACCACACCAGTCTCTAATACGTTTCATTCCTCAATTTATCAATCTTCTCACACCTAGCACACACCCCTAAGATTTGTCCATCTGAACACATTGAACTTATTGATCTATACCTATTATGCAAGACCATATCTGCACTGTACTTTACATTACAAGGTAACAATACCCTCATGGTAAGAACATACGCAGCTCAAGACTTAGGTCCTTACATCCACCAACGATTAATTGCACCAGCCGACATTTCTTTCCGATGTACAAATTCCTACTACCACTCTGCATTATCCGATTCCGTTTCATCAAATATATCCTAAATTATTTAAACTTCAAACACTGGTTCCAGCTGCTACCATCTCGCATAACTTCACACTGAGGACTGTCTCACTCACAACCATAACTTACTCTTATATCTACGTTACTTTCAAACCCCGCCTTTTACAAACCCTGCAAATCTCTCCACCAATACTCTCAAACTCTCTTCAGATTCACGAAACAAAAACCAAATCACCCTATCAATAGTAGGGCACCTTCGCTCACCTCTATTTCTCCACTCATTATAACACCATATTCTGCGACCCCATCTCTAATTCTTTCATAACCACATCCATATACAAATTGAATAACCAAGGGACATAACACATTCCCGCCTCACTCCGCTATATAATATTAACCAACCACTTTTTGCACACATTTATTCTTACACCGCATCACTATCGTCATACATACTTTTGATCCATTCAGAAGCTTACCACCAAACATATATCACTAAACCTGCCATAGAGCTTCTCTGTTAACCCTATTATTACGCCTGTTGCAAATCCATAAAACCTAAATACAATTGTATTCTTCTTGTCCCTCATTTTCTCAATGCATTTGTTTAATGTAAAGATTTGATCCACACATCCTCTACACTCCTAAACGCACCTTGTTCTTCAGCCAATCCATCCTTCAGTCACTCGACGCACTCATTAGACCAAAATACCACATTATATCTTCACCTACAACACTCAGTAAAGGTAATTTTCCCCTTCTAATATTCCTACAATTCCCCTTATTCTCTCTTACCCTTATATAAGGTACTATTACTGCTCTCTGCAATCCTTGGAACTATACCCTCCATAAACGCTTTATTACACACTTCCAAATCCAATCATCACCAATCTCGCCTCCGTGTTCTTGATCATTTCACCATTAATTTTATCTATACCTGCAGATTACCATTCTTCAACTTTTCTCCTACCCATTACCTCCCTCCTTGCTAATGACCTCACCTCCTCATTACTGTTAATATTATACAGATTTCGAAGTGTTCTTTCCACTCCCTCCACATTATTATTATATTATTATATTATTATTATTATTATTACTATTATTATTATTATTATTATATTTATTATTATATTATTATTATTATTTATTATTATATTTATTATTATTATTTATTTTTATTATTATTATATATTTATTATGTAAGTAAGTTGAGAAAATTCGGCTAGAGAGGTTGAATGAGCAATGTAAACCAGGATATTGAAAGTAAATGTAAAATTGCAAGGATTATCGTGGTAGAAGGAGAGACGGAAGTATTTAATAATTTTCGATGTAAGCAATTCAACAAGTTCTGAGTTTAAATCTTTTAGGCATATATGTTATTGGATGAAAGGGAACGGATGATGCTGACTGAGTAGGAAAGTTTTGAGTGAATTAAAGTGGCTCGGACAATTAAATTTTTGCAGTGATATTAAAGAGAAACTAAATCATGAGTTGATATCCTTTTCCATGAGGGTATGTGTTACCGTTGATTAATGATAAGCAGTGAAACAGTGTGGAATAAGACGGTAATAGATCAAGATGAGTTGTTCAGTTGAATAATCATAGGGACGGTGTTGCGGTTTAAGAAAAATTAGCTAAAATGAGGAACGATCGAATATGGATTGTGTGTGGTGCGAAAGTAAATGAGAGAATAAATAAATGTGTATCAAGGTGGTTTGGCAATTTGGAAAGGATAAATGGTAGTCGATTGGTTAAGCGGTTGTATAGTGGTGAGTGTGTTGGGAATCGATAGACTGAGAGAACTAAGAAAAAGTGGATTGGAATCGGTAAAAGGATTGTCTGAAGGAAGATGTGAGTTTGCTTTAAGAGAGGGAGAATGGTTCAGAATAGAAGTGAATGGCATGATTTTGTGAAAGGGCATTGTTGAGGGCCCTTTCCAGAGGATGAACCCATATACTGACTAAAGGCCAAAGTGGGGTCTGCCGCGATGGTTGAAGCTCTAGGGTAGATTTTGATCGTGACGGGCTCGCATTTAAGGTATGAGGTAATTAATGTTATAGCAGCAAGGTTTGGGGATGTGGGGGGGGGCTTTCTTTGCCTACTTAGGTCATGTTCTTCCACTTAACTATTCTGTGTTCCGGTGCGATGTTGTTGCCCCATTCCAGTCTACGGGAGAGCCGAGGGAGGCTGATAGATATATTATTATTTTTATCACAATCATAATCATCATTAATAGCAGCAGTAGTAACATTAATCCATTTTCTATCATAAGTATTATTTTATTTCTTGTCAAAGGTTTGTCATGTGAAACAAATCGTACTTTGAAATTTATTGCCATCGATTCTTCTTTACATGTTGACTTTGCAAGCCATATTGGGCTCAATTTGAAGGAAAACGAGTGCTAAAAATCCCAGTGTACAGGTGAGTTTTCATTGGCAATAAAATGTCTGTTTTCTTGAAACGTATATGTTTTTAAACTGATTACGAAAAGGGAAAGGCAAAACTTCCGAATATTCTGGCAAGCTTTTATGTATTGTACGGTTGAAAATCTGTCTTTTATATAAGCTCACCTTCTGGTACGAGCTCTTAAAGGGTTGCGTTTGAAGCGCGTCGCTAACGTCAGTTGAATATATGAGTATTATGTTCCATCTATGCGAGCTAAAAAAAAAAATTAAATGTTTTTACTTCCTTTTTAAAATGGAATGGATGTTTTGCCATATATATCTTTATTATGTAAGTTTTACAATGAAAATAAGTTTCATGAAAGGAGTTTTATTAATAAGCTTTCAATTTTTCAAGGTGTTCTAATAATAGATCCAGAAAAAGAGGAACGGTTTATAATGGAACAGAAACTCACTAGGAATTCGCTAGCAATCTTTGCCTATAACTTCACACATAATCTTCTGAACAGGTATTATTATTATTATATTTTATATGTTACTCTCTTTTACAACACTCTCTGAAGGTAACAACACCTCATCTTCAGGAGAGTTCAAGCTTTAAAAGAAGCCGAGTTAGCGCGTTTTTGATTCCATTATAGGCCTAGATCCTATTTAAATTTGTAACTGAAAAATTCTGAGAGGTGTCGTCGGAGTGAGCGTTTAGATGATAGCTTTCAAGCATTGTGTGAAATGTTTTTAAATTCATTTGAGCAGCGTGCCATGTTAAGTACAGGCAATTTCCTCTCAGTTACATTATTTAAGTTATTTAATAATTCATATTTTAACATTATGCGACCTCTTTTCACATTGTAGAGTGTGATTACGTAAATTATGACATTAAAACATTAGATCTAATATGGTATGTGAAAACATGGTACAACATATCGGAAAATGATTTGCAAGAAACCTTTAAATTTCTAATTACGCTGAGCATTTAAACAATAAGAGTTTAGATTTGCATGAGAAGCATTTTCAAAGTTTACATTACATTTTGTATTATTTTTATTCATAAAAATGCGTGATCTACATTTATAGGTGCATTCAAATTACAAGGAGATGAGGAGGGCGTTACAACATTCATATACTTAATACTTAAAATCTCCTTTGAACTTGATTTGAGCGTACAATCATATTTTGTTTTATTATACAAAAAGCCCTTTTTTATAAATGTAGTATGAAATTTAGGTTTAATGAACATTTGAAATAAAGTCACAATCTTTTTGAGAAATATTGGTAGGCAAAACATTTAAAATTGTGTTTTTACTCAGATTTTGAGAACTATCTTCCATAATATTTTCAAAATATGCCTTGTGAGTGGTGGCGTTTTTGTGATCTATCACATTGATTGCGTCGAAAGCACCCAGAGTGGTGGAACTGCTATTACCATATTTAGTGTAGGAATTTTTGCCTCTGGGAGAGGGTTGCTGAATCATTCTGATAGTATGGGAGAGGGATCTTCTGGAGCGTCAGATAATCTTGGGAGGTTGATGGAGAGAGATGTTCTCGGTAATAGATTCTTCATATTATTTAGGTGAACGTTTCTTTCTGAGTTGATTTGTAATATTAATTTTTACTTGCTATAGCAGATATTCGTGGGAAAATTATATTTATGGGGATCATGTGCCTTTGTAATGTGGCAGCGATTTTATTGCTTATCGTTTAATATGAGATTTGCGATAAAACTTTTATCGTAAGATGAGTAATATATGCTCTTGAAATATGGGCCAAATGGGCGTAATTCTGGTGTTGGCCAATTTTGATGATTCGTTATGTAACTAGTACAAAAAATTTGACACACACAGATACTTATTTTACTTTAAAGTAGTGCTATTTTTATCAGATATTCAAAAGGGGTGAAGAAAATTAATTTAAATAATATAATAATTTGCAATTAGCCTCATCTTTTTGAAACTGGTTTATAAAACTAACTTGTGTCTATTGTTCCCTGCGGCTCAACTGGAATCGGAGATTGTTTCTGGTGCGAGTTCTTTCACAAACTTTTAATAACTTCAGGAGGAAGAGGGATTCGCCAACTTCCCAAATTTCCAATTGGTCGATATTGCTTGACCCTTTGGTTAACGCCAAACAAACACACTTTTTCCAAAAAATTTATTTTCCAATTCAATCCGATTGCTAAAAGTACAAAAAAGAATCATATAGACAAAAAATAAAATAGTAAATTACATAGTTCAAAAACTCAAAAAATAGGCACACTCTCAAAAAAAACTTATATACTCACAAAATATTACGTATGTACATGTGGATATATGATTTCGAGCAACTTAAATACACAATTTAACTACTATGATAGCTATCAACAACAAAATTTCAAACCATGAAATATAAAATAAAAATTTGGGAAACCAAAAATCTGTAACAAAAAAAATAAAAATATACGAACCCAAATTTTACTAACCGATACATTACTAAAAAAGGAATTTACCCCAAAACAAACAATACATAAAACTGAGGAACCCAGAATATACTCCATTTTAACACTGTTAAAAACGTTTATCAACCGTAAAATATAATTCCCAAAAATAAATTAATCCTGGTTTATGAACATACTGTAGACCGAATTAACCGTGGTCATCCAAAAAAAGTTAAATAAACGTTGATAGAACAACATGTTCAAAAATAAATAAAACTTAACCGAGACCAAAAATTAATAAAATTCCAAAATGAGGACCAAAATTACCGGTCCTGTAATACCATATAAATAAATAAATTCCTAAACCTCGTAATTACATATCAACTGTATAAAAAGACCATTTTATTGCAAGGAGGATATACCATTGCACCCTTCTATCAACAAACTAAATCTAACTTATTAGTGTACATACCACCCTCTCATATTCGATGAGGGAAAACCTTAAAATGTATAAAAACTTACATAATATCCCTCAAACTCGGAGGGAAAAACCTATTAAAATGTATTCAACCTAAATCAAAGATATGCATAATACATTCAAAAAGAATAATAACCTCCTGAAACTTATAGATTAGATAATACAATATAAAATACCTTATCAGGCCGAAAAATTTAAAAAATTCAGAGTCCAAAAAATGGTGAATTTCCTTGTAGTAAGGCTGCGACTCTCCGAAAATCGCTACCAAATAAATGTTTTAAGTTTATTTGAACGTAAAAACAAAAATAATATTTATAATATAATAAAATGTAATACACCAACAGTTATGAATATGAATAATATTATAATTTTAAAAATCATCTCTCAAAAATCTGTCCAATAACTCAGATACATAATAATATAATAAAAGATGATATAAATCAGTCTCTCTCTTTTAACTCTGTGCGATAAAATAATAAAATATAATAATAGATAACTTTCAGATCACATTCGCGTTCAGATAAAATAGTAATATAATGGTAATTCATAACTGATGTTAACTTTGAGAGAGGAAAACAATTAGTAGTCTCAAAGTAACTTTAAAAAAAATTTGCCATAGCCTGCAGCGCCCTTCATTCCGAGGTCGATCTCTTATATCCATGCACAGCAAACTTGTTTCAAAAGAAAATATAAATTTATCATATTCTAAATAAAAACTTTGCCAACAGGCTTTTCCCCTGCGGACATAGCCTACCCAAATTAGTAAGGGGAAATAATAATAATAATACTTACTTTTCACACATATAAAACATATTTTAAATAAAATAGCTTCCTTCTTTCCATGATCTCCAGTTAAAAGAATAAAACTAATAATAATAATTAAATATATAAAAAAAAAAACGTTCACAACACATATTCATTCAAATTTTCAAAAGAAAAATATATTATAATAATAATAACTAAAAACATTTCACAACACATATTCATTCAAGTATTAGGTCCCACGAAAACGCGGAGCAAACCAGGCTAGTATTAGCCTATCTCGCCGAAAAACGATTAGGTCTGAGTTTACAACCAAAACTTGATACTGTGGAAAATTTGGTTTTCAACCAAACCTTCCCTAAATGAATTTTTCCTGAAAAGTTGCAGTTTGTAAGGAATATTAAATAATATGAGCAAGAAAATAGGATTCACCAGTTGAACGCATCAAAATTGGGAAGTGGAACAATACACATGTGATCAGAACTCACGTTTAAGCAAAGTGATTCCTCATGGCGCCGCTAGGGGAGATAAAGGTGGAGTGTTCCCTTAAAATGGAGTCCTCTTAATAAGAACAAAAGGAAGCGCGGAAGACGCCTTGCTAGCCAATCCTTAAACGGAAACAAATGAGGGGGGGGGTGAATTACTATATATTTTTTTTTTTTATATTTAAAATAAAAAAAAATTTTAGGCTTTGAAGGAAAGTAAGTTTTTCCTTCAAAATAACTATTCAAAAATTAATTTTGATACTATTTTCATTTAATATACATATACATATATACTATATATATATCTTACTAATATATTAAATATATATTAATTATCTATATATATTATATATTATTAAATATATATATTATAATTATATATATATATATATATATATATATATTATTAATATATAATATTAATAAAGAAACCATTTCCCAAATCTCCACTAAGTTGGAAGAGGTGCCTTTCTTTATATATATATAACTATATAATATAATATAATTATTAATATATATATATATATATTATAATATATATAATATTATATCTAAATATATATATATTATATTTACATTAAATATATTCGAACCCTATATAAATTATAAGATATTTGTAATTAACCATGACCTCTCTATGAACGGACTGTCTGTGACTCAGCTATAAGAAATCTTACAAAGAATCATTGTATGTAATAAAGGCTACGTAACGTTTCATTCTTTTTTATTATTATAAATTCACCAAGAATTCTTTCCCAGCAAACGGCGCGCAGATGGGAGAGAGAGGTAATTAAATTGAGCCAACGACCAGCTGTTGTACTCTTGTTAGCCCCAAAATTTTACTTTAATTGGAGTCAGATACCCAATAATAAATTTATCTTTCGTAAAATTTGTTTTTAACACCGTGAATACTAGTATTACTGTAATTAACCTTAATAATTAAAGAGGAAGATTTCCGTTATAAACTATCTATTATTTTTATAAAGTAATTCCTAAATAATGAAAAAATTATTTATTTGTTAATATATTATATTATTTATATATATATATATTATATATATATTATTATATTATATATAATAATATTATAGAATATATAAATTATAAAGGTGGTTAATACATATTTATTACCCTTGGGACTTAAGTACATTGAAACTATTTATCTAAAACAGTATTACTATGAGCTTGATTGGTACTTGTGCCCTTACGAATATTCTGAAAGTTGAAATTTCTATGTTATTTTTATCCTTTTCCTACGTATGATATTATTTCTTAATATAAGTAAATAGTTCAGATGAATGTAAAGTATATCATTATTATAATTATGTATATATAAATATATATATACTGTTGCTATATATAATAATATTTTATCTTTATTTCTGGTATTATTATATTATATATCGTCATTTAGGTTATACATATATTATATTATTATATATATATATATATAATATATATATATATATATATTTATTAACTTTTATATAGATATTATATATATATATATATTATATATTATATATATATATAATATATATATAATATTATTATATTTATATAATATATATATATAATTATATATTAAATATATATAATATAATTTATAATATAAATTGTGTATTTAATCTTATCCTGATTATAAAATAAGAGTTGAATGATTTATACTTTTTAGAAGCTATTGAAAAAATTATAAAATTATTTATATAAAATATAATAGTGTAATATAAGTTAATATATAGATTATGTCTGTTTATAATATATATAATATATATATTATATATATGATTAAATATACTATAATATATTAATATAATATAATAATAAAATATAATATATAATATATTAATATATAAATATAATATATTATAATTAAGTAATATCTATGATTATTAACTTGAATTTATAACACTTCGGCGCACATGAAAATTATTTAGAATATCCAAAATATTGAAAATAAAAACATCAATACGTAGGAGATAAAAAGATAAAAATACAATAAAAAAATATTGATGCAAATACTGTAAAAAGGACCAAAAGTTACTTGCAACTACACAGCCACAAAATACCAAGAGCTAACAGAAAGGCTCAAGACAATACAAGTTACACTGTTGTTAGAATGCTGCAAGTCAAGTACAAGTACTCCATAAAAATATGACTTAAGTCACAAGTACAAAGTTACAAGTACTGATACTTAACCCAACCTCGATATATATATTAATATATATATATATATAAAATATTTATATATATTATATATATTAATTATATATATATATATATATATACTAATAATATATATATAATATATATATATTATATATATATATATATATATATACAAAATGCTAGTTGATTTTAATTGGCCCTATTTAAGAGATTCACCTTGTTATATAACAAATAATAAGATAGTTTTGGATAAACCATTACTTTCTTTTTTTATTTCTTATTTCTTTTGTTTACTTCCATTAATTACCAAATTAAGTTAATGGCTTATACAGTGAAAATAAAATGTTCAAACTTTAAAGATCAATTTATTATTTTAAATCTGACTCCAATTAAAGTACAAATTTTGGGCAAACGAGAGTGCCCAACATTCCTTCGCTTTGGCCCCTCAACTCTTAATGACCTCTCTCCAGCAGGGTGCATTGACAGGAAATATTTCTTTTTACCTCCCACATTACAAACACTGAAGACTCATTTTAAAAACTAAAAAGATCAACACAAACACACATAAACTCCTTAGCTTTGATGTTGTTTCTCTCTTCACTTCTGTTCCTGTCCCTTTTTATATAGAGACGTTACAGATATATATATAAGTATATATGTAATATATATATTATATATATATATATAATATATATATATATAATTATTAATATTACAGATAAATAAATAATATATATTATTATATATATTATAAATAAATATATATAAGAAAAGCAACCTCTTTCAATCCTTAGTGGAATTTGGAAATGTGTCTTATATAATATATATATATATATATATATTATATATATATATATTATATATATATATATATATATATATATATATATATATATATAATCTTTGTTTTTATTTTTATTTTAATATATAGATATATAATATATATATATATATATATATATATATATATATACTATATAATATATATGTACTAAAGTATAGTAATATATACAAAAATAATTTTGCATTTAGTTATGTGAAGGAAAAACTTACTTCCCTCAAACTAAAATTTTTTTTATTTAAATATATAAAAAAAAAAATATATAGATAAATCCACCCCCCCCCCCCCTTCATTTGTCTTCCCGTTTTTAGATTGGCTAGCAAGCGTCTTCCGATGCTTTCCCCCATTTTCCCACGTATATCTCAAAGAGAGACTCCCCCAATTTTAAGGGAATACCAACTCCCCTCCCCCCCCCCCCCTTTTATTCTCCCCACGCCAGCAAACTTTTCGCCATGAGGAATCACTTTGCTTAAACGTGAGTTCTGATCACATGTGTATTGTTCCACTTCCCAATTTTGATGCGTTCAACTGGTGAATCCTATTTTCTTGCTCATATTATTTAATATTCCTTACAAACTGCAACTTTTCAGGAAAAGTTCATTTAGGGAATGTTTGGTTAAAAACCAAATTTTCCACAGTATCAAGTTTTGGTTGTAAACTCAGACCTAATCGTTTTTCGGCGAGATAGGCTAATACTAGCATTCTGGTTTGCTCCACTTTCGTGGGACCTAATACTTGAATGAATATGTGTTGTGAATGTTTTTTTAGTTCATTAATAATAGATTATTTTTTAACGTGAATGAATAGGTGTTGTGAACGTTTTTTTTTTTATATAATATTATTATTATTAAGTTTTATTCTTTTACTGGAGACTCCATGGTCCATATTGAAACTATTATATATAAATTAATTTTTAGACAAGGATGGAAAAGTAAGTTATATCTATTATTATTATTATTTTCCCTTTACCTTAATTTGGGTAGCTATGTCCCGGGAAAAAGCACCTTTGCAAAAAGTTTTATTATATAGAATTATTATAAATGATATTTTTCTAAAACACATTTTCAAATAAGTCTAACACCCTTATTTGAAGATGACCTTCGGATAAGGCGCCTCAGGGTCATGGCAAAATTTTTTTAAAGTTACTTTGAGGACTTTAATAATTGTTTTCCTCTCTCAAAGTTAACATCAGTTATGAATTACCATTTTTATTAATTAATTCGTGGAATGTTTATATAAGTATCTTTAAATTATTATCATTTTTATATATCATTGCAAGTGATTGATTCATAGACGTGACTGTATTTTTATATCACTTTTATTTATTTATATTATTATGACTGAGTTTGACAGCATTTTGAATAGATGGATTTTTAAAAATATAACTATTATTTTAAACTATATTAGCTGTTTGTGGTGTATTATCATTATGAGACATTTACAATATTATAATTTGTTGTACGTTCCCAAATAAACTATAAAACATTTATTTGGTAGCGATTTTCGGAGGAAGGCAGGCCTTACATACAGGAAATTTCCATTTTTTGGGACTCTGAATTTTTAATTTTTTAGGCCTGATAAGGTATTTTAATATTGTATAGTTCTATATTTATAGTCTATAGTTATATTTGAATTATATATATGCAAATCAGACGAGTGCACGTCTTTATGAAGTGTGAGAGCACATTTTTAATAGTACCGTTATTCCTCCGAGTTTGAGGAGATATTATGAAGTTTTTTATACATTTAAGGTTTCCCTCATCGAATATGAGAGGGTGGTATGTACACTAATAAGTTAGATTTGTGTTTCATAGGAGGGTGAAATTGGTAAATCCTCCTTGCAATAAAATGGTCTTTTTATACAGTATGATATGTACTACAGTTAGGAAATTTATTATTTAACGAGTAACAGCCCCCCCCCCCCCCCCCCCCCCCTGACCTTTTTTTGGGTTGTCTTTTATGAATTTATTATATTTTGCGTCCTCTTCGTTATGTAAGTTTTATTATGTTTTGAACATGTTGTCTATCGACGATTTATTTAAGCGGTTTTTTGAATGACCCGTAATTCGGTCCTACCTAGTAATGTTCATACCCAGGAATAGATCCATAATTACGATATATCATGTTTAGGTGATTCATATCCAACGTTCTTTAACAGTTATTAGCACATGACTCTTTAGGTACTCAATCTCTCTGTTGGTTAAATCCTCTTAATGTATCGTTAGTAAAAATGGAGTATCGGATATTTATCTGCTTTAATTTTTTTGATCTATCTCTAAAGTGAGTTTTATCATGCCCTTCCGTACATATATTTTTATTTATAACATTATATTTCAAATTTAATTTATTGGATAATATATTATGTGTGTGATAGGCTATGAAGGTTAGTTTAAAATTTAAAATACTCATGACTGGCTTTACTTGATATAAAATATCTGATATGCAAAACCATTATTTCTATATATATACATAACCGTTAATATTTTGTATATGAGAGTATATATATATTATAATATTAGAGTTATTCTTAGGGTATATATTATATATCATATATATATATATATATATATTATATATAATATATATATATGTGTATAATTAACTACATATATTAATTATATTATATGAAAGTATAATCCATTTTATGAAAACTCTATATTAGTTAAAATTCCTACATATTTTATATTGATAAGTATCGGTTATCAACCTGTTAAACGGATTTTTCAATCGGTATACTTTCATGTATACTTATTGATTACCGATAAAACGTCCATTTATATGTATTAGCGTTCTCGATATATAATTTTTGTTATATGGCAAACGTTCAGTCAGAGGATTAAACTCCCGCATTTTGGTAAAACTAATCTTTATCATTACCTTGTGTATTGCTTCGGAGTGTTTGAGTGAAAAGGCTTTAGTATTTGTTTGAGCGCATATATGAGTTTAAACCTCACATAGGCATCATTTATATATAAGCAATTATATATATCTCAGAAAGAAATATTTGTTAGTAGAGTAAGTTGTAGCGATATTTACCTTCTTTCACTCTGAATGATCCTATTCATCATAATTAGAAGTTTGTGAAAGTAATATATATCTCGTCAAATGAAAATAACTAATAAACTACTTTATATATACCTGATAATATATTATTGTGCCTAAGCTTGTATATAAGCCTACTATTAGTAAGTATAAATATCTAAATAGCACTACACTAGTAGTTAGTTATATTAAAAATCATCATAACAGTTTAGCATAAATAATAAGTTATAAGTGACTAATTGCATAAATTTATTTTATATACTAATTATTATTATTTTATAATTAACTTATATATTCTTCAACCCCTTGAATGATCTTGAATTAAAAATATGCCATACTTAACTTTATTAAAGTTAAAAATTTAATAAAGTAATTCTTGTGGGGTCAATAATATTTTTGTATATTAGTATTATATAATAATATATATATATATATTAATCTATACTATAATACTATAATCATCAAATATAGATAGCCTATATAATACTTAACTAAAAATTATATTATAATAGAACCATGATTGGCTATAAAATATATTTAAGTAATACAGTATATATATTAATATATAATTATTTAGATGATGTCCCGTCATATGCGCTGATATTACTTGACGATTTAATCTGAGTCGTGTATGCGCAGATATCCATGTCTGCTTCACTCAATATATTAATTAATATATTAATTATATATAAGTCTAATTAAGTAAAACTATAGTCATATATAGTATGTATATATATACCTAATATACATACTAACATAATAATACACTAATTGTTAATCCCCTTATTAATATAAATATTAAAGTTATTACATACCTAACATAATATATATATATTACTATACTATAGTATAATGATTAGAGAGAGAGAGAGATTGCTCATAAGAGAGCTGGAGACAGAAAGAGATTAGAGAGAGAAAGAGGAGGAAGTATTTGAAAAGTAGTTACTGGATCGCTACATCACACTTTCATAGTAAAGAAACGTTTTATATACCTTAACAAAATTAGTGAGATAAGTAAAATCTTATATATATATAATATACGAGAAACAATCTCTCTTTCTTAC
Source organism: Trachelipus rathkii (assembly GCA_015478945.1). Taxonomy (NCBI): domain Eukaryota; kingdom Metazoa; phylum Arthropoda; class Malacostraca; order Isopoda; family Trachelipodidae; genus Trachelipus; species Trachelipus rathkii. The sequence goes on along the minus strand of JABUQX010010222.1, from coordinate 2,292 downwards.
TCATAATTCAACCTTATATTACCTCTACTACTCCAAAAGAATATTTTACTGATTAACGCTTCTATATTATCAAGGAACGATTCGACTTAATCATCTACACGATATATATAAATTAACTTTATTCAGAATATGATATAGGTCTCTCGACAAGAACCACACCTCTATTTAAACCATCACTAGAGACTATAAATATCAAAATTATAATATAGCCTTTAATTAAAAACAAATGAAAATTTCAAGGAAGGTTTAAACTCTGGTAGTAACTGGAGACAGAGCTTGTTGCTTAAAAAGATCTCCACCACTTCTGTGTTAGGTAATAAATAATGTCGAGCATTAATAAATATCGATAAACGTGTCAATATTGAAATTCGCTTTTTGTGTAGTTTTTTGTAATATATTCTCTACTAATACTAATAAATATCTCGAACCATCTAATCACACGTTAATTTAACTCAAAGGAGACATATGATATATCATTTTCCATAATTTTTAAACACTAAAAACTATGAAAAAACCAACAAAGTTTACAGTTCAAGGATGAGCTCTCGTATAATCTAAAAAAATATCGACTTGAGATCGATTATATCCCGCTAGAGTAATTAACAACTAAAGTCATATTGAGAACTCGTGTTCGATATATCGCCAGAAAAATATCGAAATTCGATATATCTATAATCCGATTATAATTGATATATTATAATCCAAATTATACCTACCATATTACGTCTATCAAAATATATTTATATGTATATGACTTTACTATTATTTATTTTTCAATAAACCTAAAATTCATTACTATTAACATTTTATATATATAATATATATATATTATAATTATAAATATATAGATATGCGATTATATTAGTATATATTTAATTCAAATAAACTATAAATTTAATGATATGATGTACGCGCAGAATCAAGTTACAAAGAGAGATTTTTATAATATATACTAAATATTATATAAGTTATTAAATTCTATGTTATTTATATTGATATATATAAATATACGTCTACCTGAAGATGTATATATCTAATCTTCATATTGTAAATTATTTGAATGCTATATTCTTTAATAAATGTAAATACAAAATATATTCATACATTTTAGCATTTTTAGAATAAAAATAAGACAAAATTTAATGTAAACCTTTTTGAAAATGTGCAGTTATTCTCATATAATGCCAAATCTTAGATAATATATCATTTAAATATATTATGATAAAAATAATGCCAGTTATATACTATAAATTAATATTGAGAATAAATTTATAAATAGTATGTAGTTACCTCATGCAATATAATATTTCATATCTCATGCAAATCATTTCACGATAATATTGATAACCATGTTTCACATATCACATTATAATATATAGTATAATACCTCATAATATGTTTTTTTAATATTAGTATCCAAGTAATTATTAACGTACTAAATTATCAATCAACGTATATATATTCTTAACTAATGCTGATTGAAAGTATATATATATTAGGTCATGAGTACTAGTATTATTTTTCATCTCAAATAAATTAATATAAATAATTTATTATAATATATAAATTATATAACTATATATATATATAATGTAATAATCTAGTAAGTAGTATAAACTTATGCTATGTACTTAAACAGTAAGATGTTATTTTAACTAACTTTATATAAGGATGTAATGAATAATTTTTAAAACATTTACACAAACAATATAGTAGTGCACTTGAAAGCTTAATTAACTAATCTAAATGCTCTCACTTCCTGATACGACATCATAACTATACTCAGGAATATTATACTAAGTTAACAATATTTATATTAATTAAATAGTACCGTATACCTCATGAGTCGAAACTTAATAAATGTGAAATCAAATAACGCTTATAACTCTGACTCTCTTATATTATTATAACTTATATATTTACTCTTACCTGAAGATATATATAGTGTAATGATAACTCTATTTCATAGATGTTATATGATTTTATTGATAAAATAAGAGATTAATAAAATATTTAATATATTATGAGTAAATACGCTCATGAAAAATACTGATATTCGAAGAATATGGTGTTAGGATCAAGTATACGTAACCAGGCCAATGCTCACGTGATTTACTATAGTATCTTATACAATTATAGGCTCAACAAACACACAATAACACTAGATAGGGACCATTAATATCTTCTTTTTGATTTTCCATATTTTCAGGTGACTCTCTAGAGTAGATCTATTGCAGATTAATTAATATGATATTAATTTACTTTAATAGTACTAGGTTTACTCAATAGGGT
>JABUQX010010221.1:27500-31597 GCA_015478945.1 Trachelipus rathkii | reverse complement strand
GTGGCCACATAACTGGCTATATTGAAGATTAGTGCAATGATGAATCGCGCTAAATGGAATTCTGTACAGATGCTGGTTATTATTATACTTCATCTTTCTCATAATCATTATATGCGAAGTCAGCAACCTTCTTCAATTATGGTGCAACCACTTAGTTATTAGTGGAGAGCTATAACTGAGAAGAGTAATGGTAGGAATACTCCTTCCTCCTCTCTGTAGTAACTTCTTTTATTTTTCAGATTTTTATTATGAGGGAAGTTTATTTAATGATGTTATTCTATAACGACGTAGCTTTACCTTCTGAGTCCTGTTTAAAGGAACATTTCCTTTAATAAAAGATTTAACAGACTTCACATACACCACTGGATGATTCTCATCCTCACAATTAGTTACGTTCAGAAAGGTTCAGCTTTTTAAATTTTTTATCTGAAGACCGGTAAATACTTGCGAACTAGACACTCATATTTCAGCCGGTATGTATACAGTTTCTATTTCAAGGAAGAATGTTGGTACGGAGCAACACTCTGTGCGTGTTTTTGGGTGAAGTTCACACATCAAAAATAACCGTGGGGATCGACGAACCTCTTTATATACTTTAAGAACTCTTTCCTTTGAGGAGGAAACATTTGAGTTGCCAATACAATAATTTGACTCATGTCTCTTCTCTGGCCAAACAATACGTAAATCCTGTGTGTTTAAAGAACACTTTTCGCATATGCTTCCTTTGCATGGAACAAAATATATCATGTGTTATGAAAAACACCAGAGATATTTAGATTGGTAAGAATAAACTGTGAACGCTTCTGCATTCCAAATTCAATTTGTGCATAAATCATTCTAACAATAATTTTGTGGCCATGTATATTGTCCAACGAATCTAATATCGTATATGCCTTCATGAAATTGCAATAAACATCTTTATATTCTTAAATTTTTCCCTGCATTAACATATATAACACCATTTATTTTTTACAGGGGCATTGCCTCAAAATCTCCATTTCCTTTAAAAAATTCTAATGAATAGAAAGGTATTTACCACAAGCCTGTCGGTCCAGCTACCAGACATGTAGCCGGACTCGGAACGTAAATTTTCTCACATCCTGATTACTCGTAAGTGAATAATGAATAATGAGATAAATTAAAGCGTATGTAAGTAAGTATATGTTTTTAATAAAAATTTCGTACAATTTTATTCAAATAAAATGTTTATATACACAGTGTGTGTTCGGTCTGCCAATACGATGTTTTTAAAATAAAAGTTGTAAAACAAAATAAAAATGAATAAATAATAAAATAATCTTTAAATATTAATAAAAAAATATTATTAAAAAGTATTAAAACAAAATAAGAAATATTAATAAATAATAAATAAAATAATAAAAATAATAATAAATAAAAAGTATTAAAACAAATTAAATAGAAATAAAAAATAAATAAAAAGTATTAAATCAAAATAAAATAGAGTTAAAACAGTAAAGCAGATAGTTAAAGCATTAAAGCAGAAAGTTAAAGCAGTAAAGAAAGTTAAAGCAGTAAGCAGTAAAACAAAAGCATACTAATCCCTTAGGTAAAACCCTCTATTGATTTAATGATTTATGCTTTAGTATGTATGTATATGAGGTTAAACAGTTAAAGTTCAATAGTTAAAGCAGTAAAGCAGAGAGTTAAAGCAGTAAGCAGAGAGTTAAAGCAAGGTAAAGGCAGATAGTTAAAGCCAGTTAAACACAGTAAAACAAAAAGCACTACTAATCCTTACGGTGTTAGGTAATAACACTCTATTGATTTTACTGATCTTACTTGCTTTAAGTATGTAAATATATGTTTTTAATAAAATTCGATACAATTGCTAGTAAAAAATGATATGACTCATATCTATTTGAAAATGAAAATTCTCTTGAATAGTTTACATTGATATCATATTTTTCTACTCGCGCCGGTAATATTGCGTCTTCGCGGACGCACGCGGGCAGCGGTACATCGAAAAAAGTGCGTCTGCGACGCACGCGGCGGCGTGCGGTAATATTGCGCCTGTGGGGCGCACGCTGCGCGTTCGCGACCGGGTTCAACTGCGACGCGGACTCGAAACGTTTGCGCGTCCCACTGTCTCAAATGTGAACTCTTTAAGATATAATATTCTGTCAATGCTATAAGTGTTATAAAATACTAACTCATGAGTAGGAGGCATCGCCTAGCAACTTGTAATATACACAATCGATTCCTCATACCTTAATTACTAGGGGTTAGACACCAATTTGGGGCTTTCGGAGGCTCAGGAAGGCTAGGAACGAGGCTGCGTTGAAAAAAGTGCACTCATTTGGCACAATGTGGCACTCACTTGCACTCATGTGGCACTCATTGGCACTCATTGGCACCATTGCACTCATTGCGGCCACTTCACCTTCGGCACTCGACCTCGGCACTCACCTAGGCGACTCATCTAATACTATTAGAACACTAATGGAACATCGCACTACGATTTAACTTCTATACTGTGATTGGGAACCATCAAAGCCATCAGTAGCGTGGGTCAAAATTGACCATGGTATATGGCAAGGTTAGGACGAAAAAATAATCATGATCAACAAGTTAAGACATCAACAAGAAGGCTAAGTCCCTAAAGGAAGGACCAAAAAAAATTACCGTGGTCAAAATTGACACATGGTATATGGCAAGGTTAAGCCGAAATAATCATGGCCAAACAATGCAAAAGACATCAAACAAATTAGGGCTGTCCCTAAAGGGAAGATAAAATTTACCTTGGCCAAAAATTGAACCCGATGGAAAACCAAAGGGTTGCATCCGAAAATTAGGGTGGTCAAAATTAGCCCATGGAAGACCAAAGGGTAGGCAAAAAAATTACCGTGGGCCAAAAATGACCCAGGGAAGACCAAAGGGTAGCAAAAATTACCGTGGGCTCAAAATTGACCCATGGAAGACCAAAGCGGTAGCCCAAAAATTAACGTGGGCCAAAAATGAACCATGGAAGACCAAAGGGTTAGCCAAAATTACCGTGCGGCAAAAATGCCCCACGGTCGAAAAAAATGAGGGGGCATAAAAATAGGGGGGTAATACGTACAACGGTTGCTGACGCAACCGTTTGGCGCAACCCTTCTTCGAAGGGTTGCAGAAAATTAGGGTTGCCAAAAAAAAATTAGGGTTGCCAAAAAATTAGGGTCTCAAAAAATAGGGCTTCGGCATAACAAATTAGGGTCTTCAAAAAATTTTAGGGTTCTCAAAAAATTGGGTCTCATAAAATCGACTTCCCTTAAAGGACAAGGGTACGCGTAAAAATTTGGGCAAAAATTGACCCATGGAAGACAAAGGGTTGGTCGAAAAAAAAGGTCAAGGCCCAAACAGGTCAGCAAGGCCCAAAAAAGGTCAAGGTCAGGTAAAAATTCGAGCTCAAAAAGGGTTCAAGGTCAGTAAAAATTCACCCGTTGGTCAAAATGACCATCGGCCCAAAAGGTCAAAAAAGGGGCGGAGCTAGGGCGAGCAATATAGCCCCCGTACTACTGAGGTTTTGTTGATTTTAACGCCCCCTCCTTGAATAGGGCTTTGCCCGTGAGCGGTGGTGATAACTGCTAAATAAAAAAAAAAAAAACAAAAAAAAAAAATTAAAACAGACTGTCTAGAATCTTAGGAACATTTTAATTCCGGAAAAAAATATTTTCATTAATAATTATAAAATTAATTAAAATTATTAATAAATTACTTTAAAATATCGCCCTGAATAATATCTTACGCCTTGACTTGTGGGACTCTCCTGCAACGAGAAGGCGAAAAATTTTTTTTTTACTTCTTTTACTGCGAATGAAAAAGAACATTTTTTTTTTTCGCTTTCGGTAATAAAAAAAAATATTATATATCTATATATATTATTATATTATTAATATATTTATTATTATATATATATATATATATATATATACTATAGTTATATATAACTAATTAGTATATATTATATATAACTATATTATTAATATATATAATATATATAATATATATATATATATATATAATACGTTCTAGGTTAGTTACTTAGGTTAGGCTAGGTTAGACTAGGTTAGGTAAGGCTGGTTAGGTTAGCCGTTAGTTAT
>JABUQX010010221.1:0-10000 GCA_015478945.1 Trachelipus rathkii | reverse complement strand
ATACTATTGATCTATTGTCTATTGATCTATGATCTATGATTCAAGTCATATTTTTTTATAACATAACACAAAAACTTTTATTTATTTTTGTTTTGTTTTCTTTAAACATTTTGTTTTTACTAAAAATTTATTCTTTTCATTTTTATAACTTAAAAATTTGCATTTTTACATACCCTAAATCAGTAAATCAGTAAATCAGTAAAGCAGTAAATCAGTAAATCAGTAAATCAAACCACCCTTCTGTCCATCCGTGATCTATTGATCTATTGATCTATTGATCTATTGATCTATTGATTCAAGTCATATTTTTTAATTAAAATTGTCATGTTTTACATACCCTAAAGCAGTAAATCAGTAAATCAAACTACCATCCAAACACCTTCCTATCCAACCATAATCTATTGATCTATTGATCTATTGATCTATTGATCTATTGATCTATTGATTCAAGTCATATTTTTTTCTTTAGTATAATAAATAAGTTCTTTGGATAAAAAGCGGGAAAAGAAAACAAGTTTAGTTACAGAGTATTACTAAGTGCAAACTACATAATCGTTTACATATAAATTTTTAGCATCAAATATATACAAGTTTATTAAAAAGAAACATTATTAAAAAAAACATATAATGAAATAAATACAGTATACACCACATAAATTAGAACTGATAGGTTGTACAGGAAAACATAAGGTCTTAACATATTGAACATTATTATATTTTAAAAAAGATGTTACATAATGATTACTAAACATAAAATCTAAATGCAGAGAGTCAAGGAAATATACAATATTATTTTTATTCTTATACACGGCTATCCAGTGACCATAGCTCGAAACATCCCGAGGAGAAGTGTTGAAGATAAGTCCAGAGTCGGTTTCCAATTTCACAGAACCGAGTTCATTACACGCGAATACACCTAAAAATCTTCTTTCGTTTATAAAGGCGTTTAATATTTCTTCTTCATCCATCTTTAATAATTCAAAATTATATTTCGTACTCTGTCAATCTCGATGATTTGAGGATGTTCCAAATACACCAGAACTGAGATTGAGGATGTCAAACTTTGTCCAAATTTGAGACTCAACCCTAATGTTCCTTTTCTTAGGATATTGAGATGATAAGCATTACAAGCTGAAAGATCAGCTGTGAGATCGTACGCATATAAATTACTGTTTTCAGCATAAGTGTGAGATCAACACCTGTACCGTTATCGCTGCAGGATACAGTATTGGCAAATAAATCGTAAAAAAGACGCGAACATTGAGAATGTAGAGCCTTCGATAATTATCATCTCATAATCACGACCGTATGGTTGACCATTCACATGCAAACTGATACCTCTAAGACCGAAATGGGTAAATTTAAAGGCGGACTTTCCGTAGTTTCCAGAATAGGCGTCGTGTTCTACAATTCCTATTATTACCTTCTGAGGTAAGCTTCGATGTTAGGTATATTAATACTCGATAAACCTTGGGTAAAGTTAAAAATTTTAGTCTCAATTCTCTTGATTGGATATTTTGCTGTATCGGACAAAAGAGATTTCTCGATTTCCATATGTTTAAAGGGAGATAATTTCACTTTACGTACATAAAGATAAGCATCCAGTAATTTGAAAATAGGTTTTGGAGCGGTAGTTGTGGCTGTAGCGTTGCTTTGAACATTAAGCGCAAATTGAGGAGTAGATCTAGTTAACCTGATGCGGGTGTCCACTGATGGTAGAATAAGTCTTTCCTGTGAGAATATATCACCGTTTACACGTCCATAATATTCGTAAGTGTTATTTTTAGATTTAGCGGCGTTGTCCCTATGTTTCTCTACATCTTTTAAATTGTAGTATCCACATGATTGTAAATGGGACTGTTTAGCATCATCTGAATAATTTAGTAAAGTTTCGATATAACTTCGGTATGGGTAACTTGCAGCTGATGCTCCTAGAGATGTTTCATTTAAAAACACCTCAAGTTGATTGAAACATGTATACAGGAAATTTGTCTCGGTGGATACTATGTGGTCGGTGCCTGTGAGATTTGAACCATCTTCGTTTACTAACTTAGTTTTCAGATATAAAAACACATTCGAAGGATCAAGATATTGGTCTGAAGTGCCAGGGATGTTGAATTCGAGAGGTACATCTGTATTTGTGATTGCGTGAACGGGGTTAATACTAATAAAATTGGATTCACTCACACTGATCTGTGTAGGATTCACAGAAAAGAGATCCAATTCGCTCTTACAGCAGTCGGGGCTAGAGGGATGGAGGAAATGCATCTTGCTACTACAATCGCTTGACGTATAATGAGGAGAGATATGTTTAAACATTCCTTATATACGAAATAGATGCAGGTTATTATTATTTATATAAAAAAGTTACCACTTATCACTGTTATTAGAGAGCAAACACATCAATACACTTTTTCTTTAGTGGTCCTTTATTATTCCTCTTTACAGGTTTTTTACGACCACCTACACCTTTGCCAGTCATCTTACGTCGTATTTTTCGTTTAACATCGTCTAACATTTCATCTGAAACATCGGCTAGTCGACGTTTTACAGCACTACGAGGGTCGACACCCCCCCATAATATCCTGGATTGTGTTTATTCCCGTTCTGGCTGCTTTTTTAGCGATGTATTTACCCCCTGATTTAAACAGGGAAATAGCTCTACGAAATAACGAAGCAAAAAATCCTCCTAAACCATATCCCCTCTGCATTCTTGAACCCCTGAAGACTCTTTCTCTTTCCATTATTATTATTATTATTATTTACCGGAGCTTCTTTCTTATGTGTACTTTACACACTGCTGTACCAATTGTGAATGGGTATGGTTTGCCTTCGACGTCTCTTATATAAACGCGAACTGAACTCAGTTGGGTCTTACTCATAGGTAAGTAGTGAACATTAGGAAAGCTTATAACTTTACGACCTTTAGGAAAATGAACTACTCTTAACAAAGAGGCTTTAGTATTCCCTACATACTGAAGGTCTACAATATCTGTATAAACATAGGCCATACCTGGATCTTGAAACATCTTAGTAGGCAAGCATACAAAATGTAATGAACTCTTGGTGTCATTTTTGGAGACATACTCTTCCATCGTTGGTATATAACGCATTAGATCCTTTAGAGATGGTTTGATATTATTTCCCGATATTTTGTATACATGTGAGTAACAACAATTACGAAACCAGGTTGAAGGGCGGAAAATAAATAAACTTATATCTTTCAGGTTCACATGAGTTTGAGATTTTAAAGTGATTAAAGCGTTATCTTCGTTAACGGATTTATTAACAAGAAACACTAAATCTTTACATAACTGACTTGCTTCAAATTTTTTGTTTAAGTCTATGAACACATCAGTAACCGATTTATAGAGACCGTGGTTTATTAAATAATTTTCAAAGAAATATTCATTGTTGCCTCGTTTGATAGTCGCCATATTAGCTTTAATTTTTAATACATTTTTAACATTATCAACATTTCTAAATATCGTAAAAGCCAAATATGAAACAGGCCTATTCTCTATATCGGCGTCGAGAATTATTTCACTTAATCCTGCTTCATATATTTCTCGATCAAAAGTTATAGGGTTCAATAATTGGGTTGTATAGTCCGATATTTTATTTTCAGGATATAGATCCATAGAAGCCGATGAAGGTAGAGTTAAATAGAAATGATCTTCACTCTCCATGTTCACAAAGTAAACTGATCAATGTTTCTTAATTTCACTAGCATTTATAATAACTTATAAAACTTCGCAGTGGTAAAACCTACCCATTTGACAAGATACTGTTTATTTTTACCTTTTCCTTTAGATCCTAATATTTTTTCTATTTTATACTCGTGACTCTTAGGATCAAACCGTATTTTCTGTATTTCTTGTTTATAGAACCCTCCTTTTATTTGTTCGCCATCTATATCCTCAAGATAGTATAATTTTAACCTGTCTCTTGGGAATTCTCTGATTGTATCTACTTTAAAAACTTCTCTTGACCATCCCGCCTATACCCTTTTCTGAAATTTCATCTGACCTGACACTCTCACGTAATCTCCTAATTTAATGCCTGTGTTATCTTTTATTTTTCGTCAGGACGACTAGGTACAGAAGGTTTTGTCTTTACCATCTCTAGAGGGGTCTTCTTAAGTGTTCTATGATAAGCCCTATTATAAGAATAAGCCAAGTCTTGCAGTATATATATATATATTTAAATGTATTCATTTTCGTGAAATATCTATGCATTCTTTCTATAGTCTTTTGTACTCTTTTCCACAATTGCCAGCTTTATTAACTTGAAAATGTGTTAAGACCCTATAATCAACCTGTAATATTTCTTGAAACTCTTTACCTAAAAATTCTGTACCTTTATCTGTCCACATCATTTTGGGATATCTGCCATCCTCATTTAATAATTTCTCTGACTGTTTTTTTTTTTTTTTCCAGCACAGCTTACGTCTTTGATTTTTTATCCTTTAAAACCTTTAACCATAAGTATCTGGAATATACATCTATTACAAAAAGAATGTATTGATACCCTTCATTGTAAACTTTATATTTTATCATTTCAGTTAAATCAAGTTGCCATACATTATCTAAGTGAGGGGCTATGGTTTTTCGTGTAGGAAATTTTTTTCGTATAGGTTTATGTAGGGTAAAAGCATCCTCACCTTGTAAATAATTTTTCAATTCTTTTTTATTATATGAGGAAACTTTGAAGCGAACCTTGAAAAGCCTCCATAACTGTAAGGCTGTTTCACATCAAAGTAATATTTATCGACCGCCTCCTTAGCCTCCATAACTCACAATGACATTATCAATAAAAAACATATTCATTTATACTGATATGGGATATAAAAAACCGAATGTCTATATGAAATATTTTTGATTTTCAATTGTAAATAATATTAACTAATTTTTAATTACAAATCAAAAAGAAATAACACAGTATACAGAAAGATAACATAGGTTAAATACATAAATTAAAATTAGAACAATACAATCATATAAAATACAATAAATAATTAGGAAACTAATCCATTTGAAGCGAAGTATGATTTTTTCATTCTCCTGCCACTTGAACCGTAATGACTTCTATTATTCATCTTTTAAATCTGTCTGATGCAAAAGACAGTACCAGAGGGACGCACATCTGCTTTAGGAGGCCATTGGAATATATCCCAGTTCCGTTAATCTTTGTTTATTCTGCATTAAAGTTCTCGGGAAATTAATAGTTTGAAGTTCTTGTTTGATCCTGCTCCATCCTGCCACAGGAGCTTTCTTCCAATCACGCGAGAGATCGGATATCAAGTCAACAATATTCGATCCTGCTATTGTTTCTCCGTCAATAATGATTTGACCGAGTTCATTCCAGGTAAGCTGATCTTTTAAAATCTTATATAGAGCTAAACCCGTTTTCTTATTCCTCATTGGTAAGCTTTCCTTGAGTATATGTTTAAAATTATCTTCTCTTTTCACTTCAATCTTAGTATCTGGTGCTGGAGCTGAATCTTCCTTTAGGTGAATTTAGTAAAACTTTTAGATCTACTAATTTTTGTATAGCATTTTGATATAGGATTCTTTTTTCATGAATGTTAACATCAGAGTTTAATATATGATGCAGTTCCTTCTCGTAATTATTTATCTGTTCAACTTGCGGATCATATAAACTCAAAGGTTGCTGCTGAAGCAATGGTTGATAAGGGTTATAACCGATCTGTTGCAGTGACTGGAGGCGGGAGGCGGTGCCATCCTCTGCAGCGGATGGTGTCCATCACTTCTCTTTTACTCTTATCTTAGCCGATTACTATCGCAATTCTTCATATTCTAATTGTACTCCGCGATATACTCTCGAGTCTCAGCTGTCGCACTACCCAGGCTCAGCCTCTTGCCTCTACCTCTTTTACGTGCTTGTTGGAATGAGGGCTGCACTCGAACTGTTGATTTGTTGTTGTTGTGTTGTGTTGTTGTTGTTGTTGTGTTTGTTGTTGCTGTTGTTGCAGTTGTTGATGTTTGTTGTTGTTGATTGTTGTTGTTGTTGTTGTTGTTGTGTGTGTGTGTGTGTGTTGATTGTGTTTTTATGGTGTTGTTGTTGTTGTTGTTGTTGTTGTTGTTGTTGTTGTTGTTGCTGTTGTAGAGGTAGGGTTTCTGTATTATATTTCATCTTCTCATAGTCGCTGTAGGGTAAAACCACTACCTTCTTCATTATTGAGCAAGCCACTTGGTTATCAAAGGGGCTATGACGGAAAAGAGTAAAGGTAGGAACACACCTCCACCTTTTTGTAATAGCTTCTTTTTATTTTTAAGTTTTCTTACGTTACCAGCAAGTTTTTTAATGATGTTTCTATGACGACGCAACTTTACCTTCTGAGGTCTGTTTAAAGGAACATTTCCTTTTATAAGATTTAGACATACTTCAGCTATAAATTGAACAAATTTTTCATCTTCACAGATCAGCTTACGTTTTCAGAAGGTTTCAGGTTTTTAAATTTTCTCATAAGAGGTAAATAATCTGCTACTAGAGTACTCATTATTCAGGTATGTATACTGTCTCAATCTCGTTAGGCAAGATGTACGAAGCAACACTCTTTGGGTGTTCATAGGATGAAGTTCACAGAGTAAATAACCGTGAGGTATAGAGATGTAACTTCTTTATATACTTTTAAAAATTCTTTACGTTGAGTAGGGAACATTTGGGTAGCCACAACATTGACTTGCTCATATCCCTTCTTTGCCCGAACAAGATTAAATACTGTGTGTTTAAAGACACATATCCCTTCATAATACTTATTCTGATGAAAGATATTCTGTGTTATAAAAAATACTGTGATGTTTAAATGATGAGAGTAAACTGTGAAAGTTTCAGCTATATCCTCATTCAATTTATGCATCAAATCGTCAAGGATTATAATTTTGTGACCTTGTATATTTTCCAAAGACTTTACCATCGTATATACATTTTCGTGGAAATTGAATCACATCTTGTAATCATTAAACCTTTTCTGGTAAACACATGTAGCACCAAATGATTTTAACAGGATTTTGCTCGAAAATCTCAACCTCTTTTAAAATGTTTAATAAAAGAAAGGTTTTCCCGCATCCTGTAGGACCAGACACAAGACATGTAGCAGGAGCACGGAACATAAATTTACCAACGTCCATTCTAGGATAACACCCAAACACTAATGAACAAGAAAAGGTCTTCACTTATGTTATAAATGCTTTAAAATAAAAACTTGTTTTCTTTTCCCGCTTTTTATCCAAAGAACTTATTTATTATACTAAAGAAAAAATATGACTTGAATCAATAGATCAATAGATCAATAGATCAATAGATCAATAGATTATGGTTGGATAGGAAGGTGTTTGGATGGTAGTTTGATTTACTGATTTACTGCTTTAGTGTATGTAAAACATGACAATTTTAATACAAAATATGACTTGAATCAATAGATCAATAGATCAATAGATCAATAGATCAATAGATTATGGTTGGAAAGGAAGGTGTTTGGATGGTAGTTTGATTTACTGATTTACTGATTTACTGCTTTACTGCTTTACTGCTTTACTGCTTTACTGATTTAGGGTATGTAAAAATGCAAATTTTTAAGTTATAAAAATGAAAAGAATAAATTTTTAGTAAAAACAAAATGTTTAAAGAAAACAAAACAAAAATAAATAAAAGTTTTTGTGTTATGTTATACAAAAAATATGACTTGAATCATAGAATCAATAAGTAGATCAATAGATAACAATAAGTATTAAATGGTTGGATAGGAGAGGTGTTTGGAATGGTTTGATTTTAATCGTGATTACTGATAATTGACTGATTTATCACTGCGGTTAAGTAGGGTATGTAAAACATGGACAATTTTAGTAAAAAATATGACTTGAAACAAACTTGAAATCAATAGATCAATAGATCAATAAGATCAATAGATCAAAAGATTATGAATAGTGTTGGATAGGAGAGAAACGTGTTTTGGATGGATATGTGATTTAACTGATTTACTGATTTACTGATTTAGCGGTATGTAAAAACAGGTGACAATCCTTATAGTAAAAAATAGTGGACTTGAATCAAGTAGGATCAATAGATCAATAGATCAAATAAAGATAAAATCAAATGAAGAAATCAATAGAACACGAAATGACAGAGAGAAGGATATAATGAGAGAGAGGTAGTTATATGAATAATTACTGATATTGACAGCCTTTAGAGTGTATGTAAAAACATGACAATGTTAAATACAAAATTATAGACTTGAATCAAATATATCAATAGATCCAATAAAGATCAATAGAATCAATAAGATCACGAAAGAAAGAAGGATAAAGGAGGAAGAAGGTGGAATGCGAGGACAGTTGGATATACTGATTTTACTGATTACTGCTTTAGGGTATTTAATTTTTTTTTTACATGCATTGAGGATACAATCATAAGAAAGATGAAATAAACACAAGGAGTTTCGTCGTTCTATGTTAATATTTCAGGATGTTGGGGGCTGGAGACCGGCCACACTTTGGGTGTGTACCCCCCCTTTAGGGTGTACGGTTATTTAACTCCTTATATGATGTGGGTACCTTATATGAAGGGTGTTATATAGGGCCAAGTTTCGTCGTTTCTAATGCAATTATTTCAGGTTTGGGAGCTGAGACCCCCTTTGGGCGTGTACGGTTTATTTAACTCCATATATGATGGGATACTTTATATGAAGGTGAGTTATACCAAAATTCAGCCTTCATAGACGTCAATTATAACTCAAGTTTGGGGGCCTAGCACCCGCCCCCCTAGTGGGCGTGCATGGCCACAGTTAAAACCTCTGTACTACGATGAGTTACGTCACGGCCCCTATCATGGGGGAGTATGTCAAGTTTGAAGAATAGATACCATTGTGGGCAAACTTCTATCCGTTACTAAGTGAGGTGCGAGGAATGTGGGCGGGTACGCGTGCGGTGCCGGTGCGCGTTCGGGGCGCTGCGACAAACGACCCCAACCGATGCCGGGAATATACACGTTCAATTAAAAAAATTAATATTCAAAGAATCAGTAATAACATTTATTTATTTATTTATTCTCCTTGAAATATTTATTTATTAATTAATAATTAATATAATTAATATAATTAATTAATTAATATTTAATAATATAATAATATTTAATTATTTATTTCATTTTTATTGGTTCGAAAAAAAAAACTGCCGCGTTATATTTTTTTCTCTTTCGATAGAAGGGCGAAAATTACTTCCGGTTTTACTTCCGGTTTACTTCGGTCCATAGTTTACTTCAACTACTCCCGTTCGCCACGGGAGGCCGAGAGCCCCGACTAATGCCATCTTTGCGGCTTGCCCCTGTGGTAAATTCACTTTAATTAAAGTAAAAGCGCATAGTGTAATATATTTTTTTTAACTAACTAGGATACATAGGGTCGGTTAACCGCCAACAACCAAAAAGATTGGCGGAGGTAGTCATGGATGGTCTCTCGGCCCTCGCCGATGTTTGGGTCGGGAAGACGGGGCGGACTTCGTTCCCCCCTTCTTGTCCCCCTTCGTCGGCTCGAGCCCCCTAAATGGGGAAAATAAAAATAAAAAAAAATTCTAAATATTTTGAAGAAAAAGGAAAAAAAAAAATTTAAAAAACCCTCTTAAAATTTTCCGCTGATTCCAAATATATAATTGGTTTTACTGTAGGTGATGCCGTTCTCTGGTTAGCATGATTCACTTTAGACAGTCTGACTATATAATATATATATATATTATAATATATTATAGTATATGTATATATAGTAATAAAAATAAATAGATATAGTAAATAAATATATATGACCCAATATATAATCATATATTAGTATAATAGTATAGTATATAAAATAATAAACTATAATAATAATAATAATATATATATATATATAATTTATATAATATATATACATATATATAAATATATATATATATAATATATATATATATATAATATATATATAATAAAACTATCTATATAATCTCTT
>JABUQX010010220.1:27500-41682 GCA_015478945.1 Trachelipus rathkii | reverse complement strand
ATATGGAAAGCTTATTTGTGAACTGCAAAATGTCTGCGCCTTATATATCAATAATTTTACACATAATACCTACGAATGTTTTGAAAATAATAAACCCTGAGTATATTTACGTACTCCTTGAGCGCGTGGTTGTGTAATATAATAAAAAATATTAATAGTAATATAAGAAAAAAATATAAGTATATATAATAAAAAATAAATCTATGCCAAAAACTGCTGTTCACGAAATACAGTAAAGGACAAATATAGTATATATATATATTATATTATATATATATATATATATATATATAATATTATATATATATATATATAATATATATATATATATATATTATTATTTTATTGTATATCGTTTCAGTTCCCAAAAGCTCAAGAGAATGGATCGCTATGCGATGAATTCGAACCAGTTGGCAAATGTTTACGCACTGTCGTGGAGCAATAGATGCAAACCACATTAAGAATTATACCCCCAGCACACAGTGGCTCAGTTTTACTTGAATTATAAAAATACCCACACATATACTCATGCTATTGCAATGCCCGGTATGAATTCACCTATTTGTGATTTGAAACAAATGCCGTGTGATTGATGAAGGTTTTATGTCAAACACAAAGTTTTATTGAAAAGCTTTTTGAGGGAACACTATTTCCGAATACAAGAAAGGCTGACACTCTGACCACACGTACTTCCCTACGTGTTCGGCTGTGATGAAGCTTTGGATGCATCCGGATTCTTAAAACCTTACCGAGGACCACATTGAGAAACCACAAGAATTTTAATACGTTTGTCAAGACTTGCAGGTAAATCGAAAAAATTCTTTTTGGTATTACGGTGTACTTAATTAATCTTGAAGTACAGAATATTGAAATGTAGTGATTAACGTATATGACAAATTACTAAGAGAAAAAATTCTACAGTTATTTGCATCAATTCTTTAGACGTGAGGATTTGAACATGGATCAAATTAGCGACAGGCGAGAAATACTACCCAGAATTTATGCCATAATCTTCAAAGGGGAATCGTGGGACAGGTTTTGGAAACGCAAAAATTGTCAGGGAGATGCTTTTAAAAATCCTACTTGAAAATGAAGACCTGTCCAGCCAAGAACAGCAAAGAGTATTAATCTCAAATAACTTGTAAATCCGCGAGAGAAATTTTATCTGTCGTCGCTAATTAAATTAATAAAGGATTAATACTTTACAAAGACAGTGGTATTAACAATATATAATAATATATATTATATATATATATATATATATATATAGTATATATATATATATATAATATAATATATATATATAATTATATTTTTTTTTTTTTGAGTCCCACGCAGCGGCTATACAGTACCACACAGTCATTAAAACGAAAAAACTTGGCGCTAAAAAGATTCAAAACCCATGGCTAACACCAGCTATGCTACATTTTATTGTTTATAAATTTAAATGGAGAAATGAATATTCAGTCATTCAAAATAAAAAAATTAAAACTGAAACAAAAGTAGAATCCTTGCAGTATATAAGTCCTAGTAATACGTGGAAAGAAAATCAAATATGGAAAAATTCACTTCTGTGTAGAAACCAAAAATTCATTACTACGTAAAGTGGGAAGATTCAGATAAGATATGGAATAAACTTTTAGAGGTGTTAAGGATCGTAAAGTAGGAAAATGACGGCGGAGAAAAGTCCAGCTGGAACAATCAATGAATATGTGTGAACAGAATTGCGGGGTGAAACACGACAAATTGCAAATGATGAGGGGGCGATTCCGTAACATATAGTGACTGTGAGTGATATTAGTGTTGTTGAATACTGAGGCGTGCAAGTATCACCTCGGGGAAAACCACTCCCCGATGATCGGCTTTATTTTTCTAAATTTCGCTCCCTCTGATCATTCGTCCAGCGCTCTTGCCAATAAGATTGAAAACCTTGTCGAGAGCAAGATAATAATCGGTTGATGGAAGGCAGCCTTGTCGAGCATCCGGGAGGTACGTGGAACAACTCCGAAATGAGGAGTTGGCCATTTTGGTCTGTCAGCGATTTCATTGCCATTTACCCCTACATAGAAGGGGTCCAACAAAAAATAATTTGTTTCTTGCGGGAATGGAGCACCTAAGAAATTGCTGCACAGCAGGATACCATTGTGTTTAGAATAAGGGATTTAAGCGCTTGTAGCGCGCGCTGAGCGAATCTGAATAAAGGACATAAGAGTGGTCTTGGTTAAATTAAATTTGAGAGAAGCCCGTTGAAACAGCCATAATTTGCTTGAAAATTGAAGCATTGAGGTGAAGGTATGAAAGGTGCGATCATAAGACAGGCAGATGCGCCCACACTGTTCCCGCTTTTAGAGCCATCGGTAAAAACTGGAGTAAACTCATCATGAACTGTGGAATGACAGGAATGATGCCTTTAAAAAGGCAGCAGAATGGCTTGATTTTGAGAGAGCGGTCAGAGCCAAGCAAATGTGGGAGCGGGGAATAACCAAGGTGGGTATCCTTATCGTATGAGAAAGCAGCACCTTTTGTAAAGGATATTAAGAAATTAAGGATGTTATGGACCGTGTTCTGCAAATGGCCAGTAATAGGATTCTGAGGCACCTACCAGCAGAATCGGTTGCAGCAGACGTTTGGGGTCATTGAAAACGAAGAAACTTGGCACATGATGATTCTCTTCAAGAAGAGAGTGGCATCACATTCGGCTTCAACTTCAAGACTACCGGGCGGACGTCGGAAGCTTCAGTGGAGATAAACGGATTCGCCTCTTTTGGATGGGATCCAACAGACTGCAGTAGAGTTAGGGAGCCTGACCCAAATAGACTACACAGCCATATGTCAAGCTTTCGATCTAATAGGGCGATTATATAGACGAAAGGACTTGCGTCAGCACCCCAAGATTGAGGCGAGATGACGCGTAACAGTAGTCAATGGCACGATGACGAGGTTGTTTAAGGTATTAATATGCCGTGATATGTTAAGTGGCGTCTAAGGAATGAGCCCTAAGAATTGACCTGTGAGTACAGGAATGGGCGAGCCATATAAAGTTAGGTCGCTGGAAGGACGGTGCAAGTTCTTCGATTCTCCTTTTTCTTGAAAAGCACTGCTGTTTTGGTGGAAGAAAAATGGAAGCCATCTGAGTTAACCCCATTGTGAAATATTTTCAGTGGTCAAGTGTGATTGCAGTCATATGATGAATGCTACCTAGATTTGGTATAATATAACGCAAGTTCATCAACATAGAGAGAAAAATTGACCGTCGCTGAGATAGAATAACAATGTCATTAAATTGCAAGAGCAATAGTGTACACTAGAACACACCCTGCGGAGCCTTCATCCAGAGTATAAGTGGTACGTGACAGAATAGAGAGCACGAACTTGGATGGATCTGTTTGACAAAAGACATTTAATGAAAAGAGGGAGTGTCCCGCGAAACCGAGCGAATGGAGTTAAGGAGGATCCCAGTTCTCCTCGTTGTCTCATAAGCCTTTTCAAGGTCAAAGAAGACACCAAAACATCCCACCATTGATAAGCTTCGATGTCATGGTCTAGTTTTACCAAAAGGTCCGCAGTCGAACGATTTTTGCAAAACCAAACTGATTGAAAAAGCTTGGCGACTCTCCGGAACAGGGAAAAGCGAGCTGAAACCATTTTCTCATTAATTTACAGGTATGGCAGGTCAGTGAAATTGGCTTGGTTATCCGCCAGCTTCGGATCTTTCCAGGTTTGGGGATAGAATTACAAAAGCTGTGCGTCCAAATAAGAGTGGAAAGAAGGATCATCCAGATTCTTATAGAATCCAGCAAAAATGCTGATGCCCTGGGATATATTACGGAGCATGATATACGAAACCATGTCTGGACCAAGAGCGCCTTTGCTACTCGCCCGTTTAGAATCATCCTCTGCAAGACAAATAGACGTTATACAATCTTTTCCCCTTTCGCTGTTGAAAGTTTGCAGTGCTGGTTCAGTCTCAGTTGTGAAAGCTTCAGTGTAGCTGAATGAACTCGAATGGCTAGCAAACTATAACCTACGCATCCGCTACCAACGCAGGAGCGGAGAGTATCAGTTACATCAGGCCCATAACGGAGACTGTGGGTGAGGAGTATTGGAGCGACGAGATATTTTCTGTGTTAACTTTGTACACTAAGGAAGGGGAGTTGTGGAGTAACAGTCGAATGTAAGTTCAAAAATATTGTTTAACGCATTTACGATAATTCGCCTAATCTCGTGCGGTGCTTTAAAAAATAATCATGTTTGGGTGGTACGATCTTTTTGTATTGCCTGTAGAGTTTCTTCTTCTCTCGTTTGGCTTGTGCGCACTATGGACCACCAAGGTTGCGGACCGCCTGCCTGAGGAAGACTGCGGGATGCAAGCTTCCGCTGCCGAGAGGACTACTTTCTGGAGAAGTTAAAGCCATCATCAACAGTCGGAAATCTTTATGAAAGGAGAAAAGAGGAATAGCGTGGCTTAAAAAGAGCCCCACTCCGCTCGATTTCATAACGCCAGCTGGAGTTGGTTTTGCCATGGAAATTGAACAACCATTAATGCTTGGTGTGATTCTACTAACAAATTGTAAAGCCAATAAAACGATACATAGGGAAATCCCTTGCACAAGATATTATCAATACAAGAAAAGGTGGTATCTAGACGTCAGAAGGTGGGAAGTCCCTGTAAGGCACCCAGGGAAAGGGCGTTACAATCTATTAAATCTGACTTAGATGAAGTGGACAGAGTCACCCCATAAAATGGGTGGCGGAGGTGAAGTCCCTAGTATAACACCGCACAGGGAAACTGTTTGAAAAGATCGCTAAGTCGACCTTAGTTAAATTCGACTATTCGGAGCTAATAGATTGAACATATAGTAAGTCGATGGACAAGTGAATTCTTGGCCGCTACTGCATGAAGTTTGGTTTGGAGAGGACTGGGGAATAGGGGATAGAATTTTTGTGAATGAGTATTCCTGACCCTCCCCTATCATTGTCATCTCTTTCTATAGAAGGTAACGGCAAATATCAGATGGTTGAAAGAATTCACGATGACATAGTCGAAGTTCCTTCAAACATATACACTTTGTTCATTTATTAGTTGAACAAAATCTTCGAAATTAGAGTAATAGCACGACAATCCATTGAAAAGGAAGTAAGTCATGGGTTAGTTATGAATATTATATGGTGTGTCTATTAGAGACAATTCTCGCTAATTACGGGGTAATGTTAGATGGTTCAGATTGAGAGGGAAGATTGAGACGTGGTCTCGCGCGAGAAAGGGAGAACAAAAATGGGGGAAGAAGGGTAGTTACACCAGAGATTTTTGGGTTGTTTATGACACTCTTTTAGGGAGAGTTTCAGATGTTTTGGTGAAAGAGCTTCACCATGAAATGCGAGATAAGTGAATCAACCAAATCAACTTGGTTATGTGGGTTTGGTTGGTTAATAGAAGAGCATTCCTAATGCTCATATTTATTAGTGAGAGCCGTATCATATTAAAACCCGCTTGGCAAGCAGATTCCGAAATGTGGGAGGGCATAGAATGGTTTCCATGGAAATGGGGAAGGAATGTGTATCCGAAAGTCTTCTTGAGAATGTATTGGGGTTACGACATCGAGTTCCAAGATGGATTCATGAATTGCAAGTCTGATTCTGAAGAATCTATCCAGACTTTCATCATTCGGGTGATTTTGGGAAATTTGGTAGTTTTTGGAGAATGGGGACCTCTGGGTCCATCTTCATTGCCTCCATCAGACCCAAACGTTTAGAGCCGTTTGCGAGTTTACGTTGAACAGTTTGTCCATTCACCTTTCTCGAGTGCAGGAAGCATTAGAAAAGAAGAATGGCCATCGCATCGAGCCCATTTGGGAGCTGTTATCCAATTCATCTTCTAGGTTATAGAATCCCTTAGAGAGGCTGAAAAGGAAACTCGCGGAGAACGAATTATATGAAGAACAGAGAACTAAAACGTCTGTAGACAATTAGCTGATCGCGTTGGTAGATGATTCCATAGTTGGATAGTTTGGACACAAGCTATTAAAAGCCTTGCATTCGGATTTTGATTTAGACTTATGGCGAGGTTCTCTTCTTCTGAGTTGCATTTACACTGGGTTACTTGTTATTGTTTAAGAATTCCGGTTTGCTCTTATATTTTAACGAATAATCTTTTAACTTGGCGACTGTTCTTTTCTGTGGGTTTTAAAAACATCTTTACAGGGTTTTAGTAATAGTGGTAGGCGAATTAAGGGACAAAGTAGGGACCCGTCGTCTTGCATAGTTTGCCGTGAACCAATTGGTGAGTAGGGACAGTAGTCTGACAGGAAGTGTTTCAATTTTGTATTGGATGAGCCCGCTTAGTTTCATTGCTAGGCTTGTTGAGAGTTAATTTTCAGAATATGCTTGTTAATAACACTTTAGAAGGAGCTTGAATCAAGGGCGCTGTATATGCTCTTTCAGAAGTTGTAGTTGGCAGTACAAGGTTATTTTTCTTTTTAGTTTTTTTTTTATATTTTTTTTGTTTGTTGAGAATGTTTGATATTGCTTTTTGTTTGCTTAATGTTTTTATTATTTTATTTGTTTGTGTAATTTAGGTTTTATTTAATTGATGTTGAAAAGGTTTCTATTTTTGTTTTTTATTTTTTTATGTTTTTTTTTTCTCTTTTTTATTGTTTTTTTTGTTTATTTTTATTTTTTTTTATGTTGTTATTTTTTTTTTCTTATGATTATGTGTTTTTTTTTTTTTTTATTTGTGTTTTGTTTTATTGTTTTTCTGTTATTCTTTTTTTTTTTTTTTTTTTTGGTAGTTATTACATATTTTAGTTTTATTGTTTTTATTTTTATATGTAAGGTTTTATGGTTTTTATTTTTTTTTTTTTTTAGTTTGTTTTAGATTATTTTATTTTTTTTTTCTTTTTTTTATTTTTTTATATTTTTTGATAATCTTTAAAATAATTTTTTTTTTTTAACTGTTGCAGTACTTGCCTGAGTTTCAACGGAATTTAAAGAGGATTACTAGTTAGGATAGTTTGTGTGGCGGAATAACACGTGGAGGCGTGGTAGCTTAATTGTGGTCGTAAAATTGATATTATTTGTGTTGAATTTTTCATTGAGCTGGCGTATAGCATCTTCTCTGCTCAGAATTTAGTATAGTACATAGCTCTTTAAAACCTCCTGTTCAAGACAGGTAAACGGGCATTTGAAAGAGGAAGCACTGGGGGTCCTTTACGTTCTGCATTTAGGGTATTTTCACATGAGTGGAAATAATTCTCCGCAGATTGGACATATGTTTCGGTCCCCTACAATATTTTCGGGAATGACCAAACTTACATTTGAAGCAACGTCTGTTCGATGGATAAATGTGCATATATTAGAACAAGTAAAACATGCGTTAGGATTAAGAAATGGAAAGGGCTCTTTAAAGTCAGGAGTAAACGGGGGTTGTTGTCAGGAGTTTCCCGGCGAGGGGAAATCTATAAATGTTGGACGGAAAATCTTCCTCTGTTGAGAGTTCTTCCAAAATGACCAGCGTTGTTCGTCTCTCTGAATAGTGACAAAAATAGTGCCTTTAGATTTGTTTCTTATTTCATCAGAGGAAATAAGAGGGATGCCTCCAAGAGACGTTAAGGATGACAGAATGGAACTTTGATTTTGGTTAGCAGCTATATGAGAATCAACATTAGTAATTGAATGTGACTCGAGCGTTCTTCAACTCCTAGCTTTTTCGGTGCCCTACTAGAGGAATGGTCTGTGCTCAGAAGAGTTTTGGAGGTAGTGATCGTAGTATGTAATACATCGGGAATGACAATGTCTCTACATTCCTGGAGGGTGCAGCGTATGGAGTAAGCGGATGAGTACGACTATTACGGGGGCACCTTTACGGATGCCGGGCCGTGGGTACCTGAGTTTCTGTGTTTACGTCGACGAATCGATGAAATTTTGCGAAAGACCCTACAGGTTGTAGAAGAAGGAAAAGCAAATATTAGTACCAAGTTCTAGAAGTAGTAGGACCATGTAGTCAGCTGGAAGCTGAAGATGGTAATATTGTTGTGTCAAGCTCACCTTTATTTTAAAAAGCGTTTTTTCTTTTAGGGACCTTTCCATTAAAATTTTACCACAAAAGCTTCGTCACCATGAATGAGCACTATAGCAATAAAGCAGATGAAACAAAAGCAAATAACAGGATGGGCTGAAAGACGTATATTCATAAGGAAGGGTAATCCTTCTCCTACAGCAGGTCACAGGCCAGAGACCCACACAACCACCCGGACCCCACCCCGTAGGTGCGGCTTGTGGATTGGCCTCGGAGATCCGGCCCGAACTCTACGTCGGTGACCCACCCGTTTAACACACGGCACCTATAGTCTTCGCGCAAAATTCGATTATAAACCAAAGTGCAGAACAGCCTCCTCCGGCGGTTAAAGTGTCGCATTCCCTACAATTGGCGGCCCGGTCAGAGTGAGCGTAAATGACCGTTTTCAACTGTACCCTCATCAACGGGGAAGTGGGGTGAACTGAAAACCCGTGCGAGAAAAGGTACCGGAACCCAAGGGGCTGTGATGGAAAAGGGGAGGGCAACCTTACACAAATACAAATAATAAGGACCTTAGAGTGTAGGAACAAAAATTTTTTTTGAAACTTGTGATAAAGAATGTGGATTAAAAGAATGGAAATTATGAAAAATTGAGGGGAAAGAAAAGAAGGTTGAAAGAAAGTGCATGTGGTAAATGTTAATCATGAATGCATAACAAATGCACATACACGTGTTGGGGGTCGGAGGATTCACACAAAAGACCCATCTGCATTGTTCTCCAGCTATGCCATGCCCCAAGTTACACACCAAGAGCATAACACAATTCAAATACACTCTTCCGGGTATATATATATAGATATATATATATATATATATATATATATATAATATATATATATAATATATATATAATATATATATATATATATATATATAATATATATATAACGACGAAAGGCCTCGATAAAAAAAAATTTCTTTACAGATTCAGACCTGTGCAGTACTTATGTTCTCAATGAAGTTTGTTCGGTTTCTATATTGCATTAAATTTTTAAAAGTTATAATGAGTAAGGCTAGGTTAGATCGTGTAGGTTAGGGGTAACCATAAGTTAGGAATAACCTAACGAACCTACGTCATTGGCGCTTAAAAAATATTTTATAATACATCGAAGGAGACAAAAAACATTATTTACCGCCCAAACAACTGTTGTTCATAGAATCATCCTACGAAAAATTTTTGCCCTTCCATCGTTTTGTCGTTAAGTAATTTACATATATTATTAATTATATATATATAATATATATAATATATATAATATATATATATATAATAAATATAATATAGTATATTATATATATATATATATATTATAATATATGGCAACCAACTATTTAATATTGAATATATATTATATATAATAATTATATATATATATATATATATATTAATATAATATAATATATAATATTATATATATATAGATATATATATATATATATATATTATATATAGTATATATATAGAGAGTCTGGATTAGCCGTCATATATATGCTTTAAAAACATTAATGCTACAGCTTAACGAATACTTGCTGAGAAGCTGGTCCAATGGCTCTCCAGAAAATGAAAAAAAAAAATAAAAAAAAATAAAAAACAAATGATTTCAAAAACTACATAGCTACAGCGAAAAGGAGAACATTTTTGGAATTCGTAAAATTTTGGATAGGAAATGTAAAAAAAATTAAAAAATAAAAAAATTATTTTAATAATTATAGTAATTATGATTAGAAGGGCTTATTTAGAGACCTTTTATTGGTTTCTTGATAAAATATCAACTTCTATAATTTTTTTTTTTTTGCTAAAAATATCGCAAGGGTAGACCGCCCCGATGCAGAGTCGGTTCTCTTCGACCTCCGGGGAACTACGGGGGTAGGATTATTTCCCCCCTCGGGAGGTCTCCGGAACCCCCGCTCTTTGGTATTTGGTGCGCGGGGTTCCTCCGCCCCTCCCCTACGGGGTATGGAAAACATCCCCCCCCTATGTTGCCCCGTCGGCTCGAGCCCCTAATTGGCCGTTATAAACAAAATACTTTTTTATTTTTACGTTTCCTATTAAATTTTACGAGGATTCCAAAAATGTATTCCTTTTCGCTGTACATATTGTAGTTTTTGAGATAAATTTTTTTTTTTTTTTTTTTTTTTACATTTTCTGGTACCAGCATTGGACCAGCATTCCAACCAATGTATTCCGTTTACTGTAGCATTAATGTTTTTAAGATACATATGACGCTAATCCAGACGCTGGCCTAATATTATATATATAATATATATATAATAATATATATATAATATATAATCATATAAATATATATATAATATATATATATATATTATAATATAATATATATATATATATAATATGAAAAGAACATACCCACTTTCTAAAGTCCTCTGTCAAATACTAATGAGACTCCCTTGGAATTTATTCCGTCTCGAAGAAAGGGAAACCAATCAAAGTACCAGAGTGAGAGACTTTAAAATGTCCTTCATCTTCTGCCGCAGAACGCATTGAAGCTGGTGATTTTTAATTCTCGGTACAACGCTGCGCATTGAATAATGTTTTTATTACAGGTCTTCCTTGTGAGAGTAGGTATCAATTCCTGAAATTTCTTCAATAAAATGCGTAGCTGAAATTTTTTTATTCTGTCACATGAAGCTTTGATTTTATTACATAAATCACGGGACAAATTTATATATCTCAATTGAGATCTCTTGTTAAAATTCGGGAGAAATGTTAATACCTTCTGTAATTAAATTAGTAAGATTAATCGTTTACCAAGACAGTGGTATCAAACAAGACTGAGCTTGAAATTGGGCTTAATGTTTGCCAGAAAGAAACCTTTGTGAAAAAGCGATACCATTGAAAAGTGCCTATATATATATATATATATATATATATATATATAGTATAATATATAATATAATATAATATATATATATATAATATATATATATATATGATAATATATATAAATATATATAGAAGAGAGAGAGAGAGAAGAAGAAGAGAAGAGAGAGAAGTTAAATTTAAGTAGCCAACTTAAATTTTAGATGACGGGCATTTGGTTCTGTTTTTTTTTCTCACTTCATCATTCAAAAACAAATTAAAATAAACTGGTAAAATTAAAGATAGTATGAAGGAGGGTTCTTAGACTCCCTTCCCGCATCTTCAACGGGCCTCTTGATGGTTGGGCGAGCAAGCGTCAATCACTAGAAAAGGTACATCGTGGATGGGTGTCACGACGGGCGAGAGTATTGAGGATACTCTTGATCTCTGGTTCGGAGGAGTTGCTAGCCCCACCTGCCCGACGCCTGTTTGAAGATTCTTGAGTTTCCTTCCATCAGGGCCACTTCTAGAAGTTTGATATATGATATAAGATTGAGGGACTTCAAGAGAGCGTGGGACCGCCCTGACAGATCTCCTCTCCAGTTGAAAGCAAGTGCGTTCACTTCGACTTTTTGGCAGTCGGTCCTGTTGGTGATCCAATCTCGTATTGCTGGTGTATCATAGTACTCAACCTTCCTCTGCACCACGGTGTTCAAGTTGGTCGCGTGAGCATCTGCAGCCACAGTCGAGTCGATGAGAATTGCTTTATTACCACGGTGACATGATGTCCGGTCTCCTGATCCCGGCGGAAGTTGGTATGGTTGGTACAAGAGTGACATTCCAATTCTTTTTCTCTAATTCTGACTTCAAGATTGAGTTAAGTCGATCGTGTCTGACTACACGAAGTGGAGCCACAGCAGGACATTCTTGGAGAATGTGACCTAAGGTCTCAAGTCTGGGACAGCCCAGATCACAGGTTACTTGCCAAGGTTCCACCTGTCTCGGTTACTCCTTTCCTTTGTAGAACAAAGTTCTGCCGAATCTTGATAGCCTCTACGAAGTCCGATCCCTTCATCATCTGATAGCCAAGAGTAGCAGCTAGATCTTTTTGCTGCCTCAGCCAGTCCCAGGCCATCCCGGAACTCGATGACGTGCTCCCTCCTAGGTCTTGTGGAGAGAGGCACTTTGATTGAGTCTGCAACTATACTCCAAAGGGGACCTCTATTAGAGAGAGCCGTTTTAAGACCATCCAGCTGAATTATCCAATTCATGAATTCCAATGACGCCTTTTGATGGTGGTTGACAGAACATTGGAATCGGGGTATCCTTTGGGAGATGTAAGAACTTTCTAGCCGCAGATCTAATCATTCTATCTGCATTTCGAAGAATCTTGATGGAGATCGATTCATGCTTCAACAGATAAAGCATTTTCGGAATGAGATAGTTCTTGAGAAGATGTAGCTTCTGTTGCGGTTTTAGGAATGAGGTAAGTTTTCCAAGGCCGTCACGAAGCTTTCCACCCATCCATTTACCAACACCCGCGGAGGTTATAGGAATACCGAGGTACTTATAAACCCCCGTGTGATCCAGAGATGGAATAGGATCGGTGTTGATAAAGAATGGGACCTGATCGTGGACAATCTTCTTTTCCTTTCCTAACCAGCGCAGACCAATCGTGGCGCATTTGTTAATGCGAATGGTCAGCCCCAAGGAAGACGCAGTTTCAACCATGGCGTTGATGTTAAACGTGAGTCCCTGTCTTTGTTTTGGCCAGAAGAGCCACATCATCTGCAAATGCTAGCGAGGACACTACGTGGTCTCCAATCCTAGACCCAATTTCTGGGAGAGTATGTGACAGGATAAAATCCAAGGCAAGGTTGAACAGGATCGGGGAGAGAGGATCTCCCTGAAGAACACCCCTGCCTGGTTTAATCCAGCCACTTCCAACTTTGAGCGTCGAACGGTTGTAGACTCGCCGGATGTATTCAATCAGTTGGACAGGAAGCCCAACTCCAGCAAGAAGGGCCAAGAGATTACCATGATGTACTGCCAACATCTCTATAAAAACAAGGTTGGGCCTGCTCTCCAGACCGAAGCAGTTGTCAACCATGCACATTTTAATTTTTCCTATCACCACCATAGATAATAAATCAGTTTTTAAATAGAACCTATTTAATTAAGGTCTGCAATTGCTTAACATTCACGCATATATAATATATTATATATATATATATATATATATATATTATATATATATAATATATATAATATATATAAAAGATATATATATATATAGATATATATTATATATATATATAATATATATATATTAATACAAATAATTCTGAAGAAATGAGTCATTAAGTCGTTACAACAGTCCATGTGCCCTCGTCCATCACCTTCGGACACTTATTCCGTGACAAGTCAAAGACGAAGCTCCTCCGCATCAACTTTTCAAAGACGACGGACTTGTCCAAATCGAAAACGTTGTACAACTTCCAGTCCGCACTTCAAGACTTGACATTGACTATTCCGTACGAAACAAGTCCAACGACAAAGTCGATTCCTCAAGTCCGGAAGTGGAACCGCGGCTTTAATCTGTGTCTACTTCCAACCAAACTTCATCCTATATTTAAATATTTTTCGACATATTTAATTTTTTATTAACATTTGGCACGTTGGTTCTACGAATATCAAAGCATCGATTGATTTTAAAAAAGTATCGATTTATTTTAGAATCTGTTAAACTCAATAATTACATTATATGGCCAGACTCCAGAAAGCAACATGCATTATCTAAAAAACTATAACAGTACAGGAAAATAAATAACATTTTTGAATTCAGCGAGCAATTACAATTGTGAAACTTAAAAAAATGTATTTTATTCTAATATTTATTAATAACCTTAAATATTAGTATCATCTTAGGCTTGGCAACGTACGCTCTGAGTAAGCTTCCGTTTCTGCAGTAGAAGTATTTAATCTCATAATATGTATTAATGGAAAAGGGCTTTTAAGTAGCAAGCCTCAGGAACTTTTCTTAAAGAGCTCGGGGGAAAGATACATAAAGAGAACGCTTCTTAATTAACAGAAGTCCCTTCCCCTGAAGTTTTTCTAACGACCTATCAAATTCCGATACTCGTCTAAATTTTTATCATGCTCTGGAGGAAAAGTGTTTAATTTTTTTATAATTTTTTTAGGGGTTCAGCCGTTGCGTCCCCCGGACCGAGAAAGACCCCGGCTATTCTATCTTTGTGGTTTACCTCTGGTACCCGTTGAGTTTA